>JAMKCH010002866.1:0-91187 GCA_023653785.1 Ophioderma brevispina | reverse complement strand
TTACAATGTACCATACGTCTTGACGTTTTTGCACAACCTTCCAAAACCTGTTATTAACGTCTGCTATTATTTATTATTAAGTACTCGCATTTATCAAAACTATATATCATCTTATCTCAAGATTAACCTGGGTCTATACTGCCAAGGGGAAATTGACGTCAAAAATTCAAAGCGCCTGGAACAAATTTAATTTCCCTATTTACAAGGCCTTTCAAAGAAAGAAAGACAATGACTTCAATTTAACACCAGAAATGTCCCTGTTTATCAATATCTATTACAAACGTATCAGCTGGTTGCGGACAACGCCAAAACTAGGAACAAAACGCATTCCTCTATTATCTCAGTTCCCCAGGAGCTAACACACAATTTGTAACACATCTCAATACAAAAGGTTTGTAGTGATTAAATATGTACAGACTGACGAACCCCCTGAAAACGTTATTCTTCAGTGCCGCAAGTGGTGCCTTAAGGAGTCGGGGCCAAAACAAAGTTTGTAGCAGGGGTCAAATTTGTAAATTGATCCCATAATGTTGAAAAGCACACCTGTTATGTGCCTCACCATCAGGATTCAGAAAAGGGTCGTAGTTTTTGTAATATGTACAACACCCTAAGTTTCAGAGTTATAGGCTAAAACAAATCAAAATCAATAAAAAGGGGGGGTTTTTTTTTTTTTTTCATTTCAGTTGTAACAGGGGTCAAATTTTAAAAAATTGCTTCGATGTTGGATAAAAAATGGTGTCAAATTATTGGTGGAGCTCATAGTATAAAAGTAAGGAATAGTTTTGAGTTTCTCAATGCTTGCTTAAGTAAAGTATGGGTGGGTACAAGATCAAGCCCCATTGAATGCAATGACTGACCTTCTTCTTCTGTGCCCCCTACACAGTCGAAACTAAGCATTTAAGACAGCAAAACTATTCCTTATTTTAATCCTATGAACTCCACCATAATTTGGCACTTTTTTATCCCAATCGAGCAACTTTAAAATTTGACCCTTTACCACTGAAATTGACCCTTATTATTGTTTTTTGCTGTTTTTAGCCTAGACGCTTAACGTTAGGCTGTACAATTACAAAACTATACCTTTTCTGAATCCTTATTGTTATACACATAACATGGTGTGCTTCAACATGATTGGATCATTTACAAATTTGACCCCTTTACAACTTTGTTTTGTCCGCCTCTCCTTAAGGCACCACTTGCGGCACTTAAGAATCACGTTTCAGGGGTTTCGGTGTCAGTCTGTCAACATTTTAATCACTAAACCTGTGTACTTGAGATGTGTGACAAATGTGTGCTAGCTCCATGCTACAGGATTGGTGTTAGATTTTGCAGAAGATTCTACATGTACATGTACCGCGATCACATGATCTTTCCCACGTCATATCTTGTTGAGTGGTCTGCAGATGTCAGAGTACGAGAGGGAATTGCAGAAAAATGTTATCAAACATTTTTCTGTTTGTTGGGCTGATAATGTACAAAAAGATGGACAGTGGTGTTTTTCTTCTTGATTTAGGTCCATCTTGAGTTAAGAACATGTGCGCAAAATTCGAATGTCATAAATCCTCTCTTTTTGTGCTCCCAAAATATCATTCACATTCTTACACCAACAATTTGCCAATTTAAGTCAAAAAAGTCATGTATCCATTCAGCGTACAGCTGACGGTTAATGTTACTAGATTGTGAGGAATAGACCAAACACACAACTTAGGCCAAGAGTATTAATAAAAGTTAACAATGGAAAGGTGGAAATTTCTGGGGGAAAAAGTGAAAATGTCAGAATGAATTACAGAATAAATCAAAAAAGTCAAAAAAAGAAAAAAATCTCTTTTGGCATTTTCAGAAAAAGGGGGCAAAGTTTGTACAGGGGTAAAATTACGAAAGATTTCAATTGTCCTAATGTGTTCCAACATTTTGGTATGTCCCAAGATTAAAAAAAGGTATAGTTTGCCCATCCTATGGGTTGTAGTTTAATAACTATATGGTAAAAAGGCTCAAGGTCATCCTGGGGGTAAATTTTCAGAATGGTCGGATCTCTTCTGAAAGATGTGTCAAATTCTTAATAAGTTGACATGAACACCAAATGAATAATTTAAACAGATGATGGTCATTACTTGGCAAAATTACAGGGCGAAGTGTGATGGGGTTGTACAGGCTCTATGGGGGTCACTGCTTTCTGCTCTTATATGTCAATAGTGAATCCATGTAGGTGAATTGAAAGGAAACATTTTTCTGTTTTAATATGCCTCACGAGCACTTTGAATCGGTTTCAATTACATTGGACATTTTTGAAATATTTACCCCCAGGATGAACCTTGAATGATTTGCTTTAGTTATCTTAAACTACAGTTTTAGATAGGGCAAACATAACCTTTTAATTGATCCTTGGGACATGACAAAAAAATTTTGGGACACTTTCAGGACAGTTTCTAATATTTTGGTTAATTTTACCCCGGTACAAACTTTGCCCCCTTATTTTCTGAAAACCGCACAAAGAGGATTTTAGGGGCTTTTAAGTATGTTATTCTAGAACACATTTCTGCACCAATCCTGAAATTTTCACGCTTGTTCCCAGAAATTTCCACCTTAAAACTAAAATCTTGGCCTAACTGTATAACCAATTCCTACCCCAGCAAAAGGCTTAGACAAAACACGTGTATTTTTTTTTACAATAGAAAACAAATCTGCCGACTGAAATATGTGTTATGCACATACCACCCACACAAATGGCGACCGAACCCATTTTTTCATATACATTTTAAAAAATAACAAATCATACAAAAAAAAAGAAAAAAGACAAAAAAACACATCAAATCAAGTAAAATAAAAGATCTCTACTCTGCCTATTTTTCATCAAAATTGAAAGTAAAACGAATTTAGGTTTTCTCAGTTATATTTAATAATAAATAATAATAATATAAATAAATAGTTTTCTTATATAGGCGCAACCAAATCTTCAAGAGAACTCAGAGCGCATAACAATAAACCGTACAATCAACAAACAGCTATAGCCATGAAAGCTTTGATGAAAAATGTGAGTTTTAAGCTGACGTTTGAAGCTTGGGCCTGGGGATACTGCGAATGCTGTTGGAAGTGAATTCCAAACAGCTGACGCAGCGAAATGAAATGCGCGTTCACCAGCTGATTTAAGGTTGACCCGTGGAAGTTTTCAATAACTTTTTCAAGATTGAACGGATTGAACGTGATGGTTGGTAAGAGTGGAAAGCACAGATGACAAGTATAGCGGCAAGGGTACCTTTCGAAATGCTTGAAGCAAACGGCAGTTTGAATTTTAAATTATAATTTTATATGCGAAATTCCACGGGGTAGCCAGTGAAGCTCAATAAGCAAAAAGGTGTAATATGGTCATGTTTACGTTGTCTTGAGAATTAGGCGAGCATCGCCCAATGTTGGATGCTTGTTAAACGTGTAGCTGATCAAGTGGGATACCGAGAAAAAATGGAATTACAAAAAATCAAGACGTGAGATGATGATAATTTACCAGAATCGAGGTTTGCTTTTTCAGGGATAGGTAAGTTCCCTATATGTAATTGATTTTAATAAACAGACAAACTCAAATTCGGCCTGGAAAATCTGGATAGCTGATAGGTTCAAAACTGCATTATTATGTATAGTAGAGTCTATCAACCTCATATACCCGTCTCTCTATAGTTTTGGGATGCTGCGACACTTGTATAGAATAGGGTGAACCACTTCAGGTGTAATCGGTAGTTACTAGAATGGCGCGGTTCTCGGCTTTCGCTTTTCCGAGGGGGTTTGGGGTTTTGGTTGGGTTCCTCCGGAACCTTATTCGGGCGTCCTTAGTTGCGAGGAAGTTGTGGGGGGGGCTTTTGTGAATGACTGTTAAATGCAGATCGATTGGGCCGGTAGGGTGGTTCTAAGTTTTTTCAGGTAGGAATTGTGCTGTTCTCGATTTCCGAACTTGGGTGCTTGGGAACCAGTAATTTTTCCCAAAGGTAGGTCTTAGGACTGAAATTTTGGTGAAATTTGCCGGATTGGGAGCCGAAATTGGGCTAAAATTGAGCTTTTGAGTGCAAAGGTTTACCAAAAGGAGCCTTATTTAACTGAATTGTACTTCAAACCCGGGGTCCGGGACATAGTATACTATTAAAGTTTGTAAATTTTACAATATTATCGGGCATTCTGCCAACAAAGTAGGTAAATATTACATGATACTCTAATAAATTAATTAAAACTCTGAAATGTGTGTATTCGTGAGTTTATTAAAGAGCTTGGGATTGTAGGGATAAAATAGCACTGATGATCACACCAACCTAGCATCCTTCCTAAAATTTAAACAAAACCATCTTTTAAATATAAATATAATTTTCATTGGCCTAATTTAGTTGGTAGAATGAATTGCTGCGTATAATAAACTGTAAAATTTTACACAAGTACAAGAATAAATTACGACAAATGTCAAAGTAACTGTTAATGTACTTCGAATAGTTTACTTCTTAACCACTCAACTGGATAAGGTATTTTCACACATTAGTAGAGGAGGGGGGGGTCTCCTGGAGGCCCTACACATCCTGACAAGTGGCTTTACCCCATTGGAATACTTCGGCACAACTCTGCACATGCAATTATATTGCTCCTAAGACATTACTAATTAATGGAAAGAACCATAATAACAATATTGATCGTTTTTGTAAATTAGGGAGTGTCAATTTGGACTGAAAGTAGCCATTTTTTTTTGCCGCATTCTCCACAATGATGCACTATACAGTTTAACAATGGCTTTATGAAGTTAAAGGGCACTATCTGTGGATTCCACCCGAAAGACCAAAATATTTGAAATTCCCAGGATCGCTAAAAGTGAAAGATTAAGTCTGTCAATTCTCATAATTATCTTTTCCAAATGAAACAATTGACAGAAATGAAGAAAAAGGCAGGTACAAAGATACGAATCTATCTCCATTCATTACGTTTGTCGTAAGTGGTCGCGTGCGCGTGCGGGACAGTATTTACTAAATATCAAATTCTGGGCTTATTAGGTTGCTTTTCGGTCTTATCACATTGCATGGTATGTTTAGACAAGACTGCAATTGTCGCAGACCGGAAATCATATTGTTGATGATTTTTTTCTGATTTTTTTTTTTCGATTTCTTGATTTAGCAAATCCTGATAGTGCATTTAAAATAGACCAAAGTAATTACATAAACAAAAATTGGGTGCTGGATACTTTTAGAGTTTTTGTGGTGCCTTTCCAGACCATGTATTTCCCATTTCGTTTGTACTGGAAATGAAATTTATCAATCAATCAATGCAATCAATGTTTATTTTTTGTCATCATAGAACACAGCAAAAACATTATGATAAATAGTATTAATATGCGTACATGAAAAATTAATCGTTACAATATTAACAAGTAAGATAATTTAAATAATACATTATGAATCAACCTGGATCAAATTACATAATTTTATATCATTCTTATTTATCAGTTTAAAAAAACACAGAAAATCGTTGAATGTGAGTGTCTTTACATGATTAAAGTAAATAAATTTCTTTTTTAAATATGTAAAATTTAACTATATTAAAAACAATCGAATGACTATTTATTAAAACCAAATATACACACGTAAAGTATTCAAATCTCCAATTCATTTACACACAACAACAGACACTACAACCCAAATAACCCAATTCGCAACACCCGTATACACACACTGGGCCGCTACACTGGGCCTCTAATTCCTATAAATTAGTACCAAGTCGCGATAGATTTACTCATTTCTATTGGTACAGAATAATCAAGTTGATACCACATTCGCATATGAGTCACTATGCGTCGTATAAGTTGTAATAAAGTAATGAAAATAGGGTGGGAAAATGATATTTCGCAAAATCTGACTCAAAACAAACTGGAAACTGTTTTTGTGAACTTCAAAGGCCATGTCTCAAAATGACCAAAATAAATTCAGTTATAGCTTTGTAAATTCTCAGCTCACAATTTTCATCTGCACGTACATGGTCATCCAAATACCTAACAAATAAGTTAATGTCATGTTTAAGATATCAAATTGGGCTAATTTTTTCTCATTTACAACATTTTCTTGGTTAAAACTAACTTTAATCACAGCAAAGGCAAATTATTTATTTTTTTCAATTAGTTAGCAAGTAGGCCTAAACATTGTCAATTAGATCAGGCATGCAATAAACAACATAGCACGGAAGCCCTTTTGAGTGTTTTAAGTACCCATATATTGGAGATGAAAAGGATTTAAATACATTTCACCATAATCCCACAACACAGTAGATAAGGTATCAGATTGCGTGTACACATCGTTATGTCACTCACTGTTATCAATGTTATTTGGGATAACTTGACACAATATATTATGGGATATTAGTGATTACTCAATTCTTTCCCACGTTGCCACTAATTAGGTGATAATCTTGGAGATTAGATCATGCGATCGATTTCACCGTATCCCATAACGCAGTAGATGAGGTAATTTAAGATTGCATCATTTACAGATAATGAAGTTACAAGCTTTAAAACTACATGTATACCAGCGTTATTTGGACAATTTGACGTAATGTATTATGTGATATTGGATTTGATTAGTCGATTCTTCCAACGTAGACATCTCGCAAACGAGCTATGACGTAAAATGTGCGATTTTTCCATTTAGCTTTCGGGGGTGAGTACCATAACGGCGACAACCCAAGCAAAGATGTCTTCTTCAAAGTACATCATACGTATTCTCCATTACAAATATCCTATATATATTCCCTTATATTATAAAACAGGTTTATATATAATATATTTAAAACAGTAGAAGAAGTCAAAACCTAAAAAGTATACCTAGATTGCCTCAGCCATTTCACTAATTAAAAATTACACCCCTGCACCAAGTAAGGAAGCCGAGAACAGGAACATCTAGCCACTTGAACTGGATGAAACCATCTCGCGAAATAGGTAACACTCGGAGCTCAAACAACTTACGCAGATTTTATTCCTTCTTCAAAAACACTTTCTCTGCTAAAAGATCTCTCACAAATCACTTAAGAATTCAGATGTTTTAAACATTTTCTTCATATTTCCGATATATTGCATATTAATTCAAACCATATACCTTCTCCTTCTACATCCCATTTCTATCATCCCTACAAAGTCCTGACAATTTGTGTGGTCGAACCTAAACAAATAAGTAAAGTAAACAAAATGCTACACTATATAAGACAACTGGCACGGCTACCAAAGCAATATGTAGGGCGGTCCCTCATAATAATGATAAGCCGATCACAATAGGATTTGACTTCGCGTCCAAGTAAAAATTAGGACTGAGCACAAAAAAGTAATGTTTGTCGTACATTTGCAAACTTTTCATGAAATGAAACCATGATGCATAGGCCTATAGTATATCGTATATTATGAGTTAAAAATTCACTTACATTCAGTCATCATCGTCTGTTTCCGATTCACTGTCACTGTCCTCAGCTCCGTCAGCTTGATTAGGATTTGATTTATGTCAATATCAACAATATTCACCTTGCTCCAGTAGGAGTCTTCTATCCCAATCACATGTTTTATTGCATGTTTCCAATCTATTTCGGTGACTTTTTGTAGAGCTTCCTCGAACAGTTTTTGAACAGATTTGAGTTTTAAAGTCCTTGTTATTTTTGGCAACATAATTTTTTTTTTGTGACGCATGAGTTCTATTGGTTAGATCCCCTGGGTGTTAAGGAGGAACACGAACTATTTCATGGCCATTTTTGGCCAGACATCTAATCTGTACCGTGTTGTAGTTTCTATGTATTTTAAATGATATTGGTTAGATCCCTTTTTCTTTGCATTTGTCGAAATTTGACATTTTTGAGGAAAGCCAACTCTGCATCTCTTTCTCTTCGTACTGTTCATATTGGTATTTTGAAACGCTATGATACTGCGTTATCCATTATTAATTGTTGATTTTTCTGGATGTTCGGGAAAACCTTTGTTCCGCCTCCAGCCATTCTTCAAAATGTTTTCCCGTTTCATCTCATCGTGGTAGTCATCACTGTTTTTGAAACAAAGTTTAATCATCTTGTGGTACGAACCGTCACAACTTCCGGCTGGACGATGATTAGCGGTGGCCGTTTCCAAGAGGGGGTCAATACCAGCTTCCCTCTTGTCAATCCAACATTTGGACGGAGTTGTGATGGGCATTTACCATGTTTCGTCATAAAATAATTTGGATTGCATGCACTTTATTTCTCTATTTCTCCGAATTTCTAATTTTCCTGAGATATTGGTGTCTGAGAAACAAGATTTGTGGCTTTCATCAAACTTGCTTCCATTTTTTTCTTAACCCTCGGCTACCTGAGCCATGTTTTTGTAACAAATTGCCCGAAGTGGGGGGGGGGGTGGGTTACCACCCCCCCCCTGTGATTTTCGTCATATGACGTCATATTTGAGGAAAGTACGAAAATAACTGAATTAGGTGGAACATTGATATTTCGCATTTTAGCGACTCAAACACCCTCGGATATATCTCTAAAATGATGTCCTTATTATAACACGAGTCATTTCCTCCCATCAGTATGTCACAACCTCATGAAATCTGATTTTCCTACCTTTTTTGGTGCAAAAATTGAATTGTTCACTGTGTGTGTCTATGAAATTCAGTTTGCTGACATGCAAACTTTAATGACGTCATTGTGACGTATGCTAGGCATGTTGGTACTCATTTGGGTATCAATGGAAAGAGAGGACCATAGCTTATCATTGTACCAAAATCAAGTATCTGTGACGTTACTGTGTTGTGTTAGGCATGTTGTACTTCGTCTCTTCCCGAGGGGGGGTGGTTTACCATCCCCCCTATCGATCACTTTGGGGATCACCTGTATCTTACCTATACCCCGTGGATGTTTGTTTGTGGATACAAAGGAGCGGAAAAGACAATTGACATTTACATTTAATAATTTGTCACCAAAAAGGGGGTTTAGCAAGCCGGGTCAAAAACCTTAGGGGGGGGGGGTGGTAAACACCCCCCCCCCCCCTTCGGTCAGACCGAGGGTTAAACTTAAAACCCATGTCTTGAGAAACTTCCACAATGTTTTCCGTCCACCAGTGAAATTGAGGTCTTAACACGCACCAATGCTAATAATTTAAGCCAGGTGATAATTGAATTTTCCTAATGATCGCCTGTCGATCAAATCGTCAATGTGGACTTTATTGGCGCACATTTTGGTGCACTTGCTTTCTTCGGCTTCAAACAGCCTGGTTTTTGTCTTGCGACATATTCCATAGCCATGTGCAATCGTTCATTTACGTTTTCAGCAATGATGCTGAACCTCATTTCTCTTCAAAGAATTTTCAGTTTTGACACTAACATCCGACATAATCGCTATATGTTTTGGGTGCCATGTCTATACTTGTAGAAGTGAAACGGGTGTTCACATGGCTTGAACTTTTACCATGTATTGCAATATAAAATTCTTTGGCGTTCTCATGCTTTCTTTCAATTGATATCCTAGGATTCCTGTGGCCAAATGTCAATTGTAACTTTTATTGTACGTATACTACGTGTAATTATGATCCACCTACAGATTAGTGTACATACTCTGTACATGTCTACCTGAATTTATTATTTGGTGTACAGTTGGACATTCAAATGCAACCTGCATAAAACGCAAGTAAACAACTGGTGTCCTGGGTATTCTTTAAATGCCACACTGGCCTGCAGTAATCCTATGGTTACTCTCATTTAATTTAATCCGCTAAGACGATTTTCAAAGTCAATGAGTTGTTGTGAAGCTTTATATTCCCCCATACATCAAACTTATACCCTCCACGCAAATGGTATTGGGAACATATTTTCGGATCGTATTTATAACTGACATTAACATGAGTCATTGGATCATCATTTGGTATTTCAACTTGTTGTCATTCACTTCATCAATGCTCGTCCAACTCGTCTGGGGACCCGCAAACTATATTTTGCCAGTTTTGCGACGAACGGTATAAGGTATTTGTGCACCTTTTGGATACGCCTCTTTTCATGAAAAAAAAATTAAAATCCATCGCCCCGTTAATTAGATCATTAGGTTGGGTACCAAGTAACTTCCTTGTCCACTAACGAGAGTGTCAGTAAAATATTTAATTACAAGGTATGTGTTCCGATCTTCTCTAGGACCCCTTTGATTTACCCGGACGTAGTATCGATTTTTTCAGATGAACTAGGAGCCCTCAATCCGTTTCATTCCCAGGATATAAACAAAAAACAAACCGTTTTTACTTAGGGATTCAAACATGTTACAGATTGGTTCACATCACAAATCACAACGACATCCAATGCATCCGCTTATTTTTATCCCGCGAGGGCGGCTTTATCCGCCCGAGCGGGATAAAAATAACCGGACGCAATCGGATGCAGAGTGGTTGATTTGTGGATGAACCACTCTGTAACATTTTGAATCCCTTAAACAACGAAAATCTGTAATGAAAAATTATTAATAATCGTGTATAGAGGAACATAGTTTATTCCTCACTATCACACTAAAATGTTCCCAGTTCGACAAAAGCTTTCCTAGACTAACATTTTTAAAAATCTAACAAACGATAGTTTTGTTTTGTTTGTTGCTTTGCCGTTGAACCTGGTGTACTTGCGCATTACGCAGAGTTCTAAACGTGACGAACAGCGAGTCGATTTAAGCGTACCGCGTAAACGCATTCCGTGAACACTGGGCCGGGCGCGTGACCGCGTTAGTAATTTGCATATCAACTGTGGGTGGGGGTAAGGAAATCAACAACGATACGCTCCTGTACAAGGAGATTACGTTAGTTGTTGAATGGTTGTGATCATTCAATTTAGCCAACCAGATAGGAATAGGGCTATGGAATTATGCATTATTGCTTCTACCATCAAAAAACAAGTGGTTTTCCAAGGTACTTGATATAGTCCGGGGAATGGACCCCTGATATTTGGGGGTCTAGCTGCACTCACCTTACTAGGGAAAGTGAAGTAATGTTTTAGTTAGAACTGTTCTAGATACATCTGGTTTGGATTAATAACAACTTCTGAAATAAGGCAAAAAAAGATTTGAGATAACTGCTTTTTGTGATTTCCACTGTTCTATGTCCAATAGGGGGTTCAATTTTGTTGAGCGATTTTTTTAGGGGTAGGGGTAAACACTTTTTTCGGCTCACTTTCAAAATCTGAAGCACAAATGATCCTAAAAATTGTCATCACCGAGTAAAATTACAACGCGTTTATAAGATTGTATGATTTTTTTTTAAAATCTAGAGTTGGTATAATTGGCAACATTTTGATGGTTTGCCTGGTAACCAGTAAAGATAACGATAGAGCTGTGAATGGCAAAGTAGAAAATAGTTGTAGACAATAAATTTTAAATGATTTCCACCATATCATGTACTGTCATGTGGTTGTGAAATTTGTAAACATATCTGAATGGAGTACAGACAGGTCATCAGGGCCAATTACTGTGCCATGGAAACGCGCCAAAAAAGCATGATGGGTGAAAACGCCGCCGATTTAGCATGTGATGAGAGTTACGGGACGATTTGACTTATTTTCGTGATCTGTGTGATGGCACGGAATGTTGCTCCCAACTATTTTGGTGTTGGTGACTGTAAATAAAGTACACCTAAAGTCAAGAATTAGCAATATTGTAATGGTTACTATGGCAACCAGTGGACCACTAGAGCTGTGAGTAGAAAATAGTTGTCCACACAACTAAAATAATAGTTTTTATACCATATTGGTGTGGACATGTACTAAACATTTGAATATGAGCAACGGTCACCCAAAAACCAATTATACCACACCAACACCCCATATTAGGTTTGACACTTAACACTTAGTGCCCAAGGGGGCGGGGGGTTCCTATTAACCCAACTTATTTGATTTTTCTGCGATTTCTCGCCTTCCGCAATCTAATTTTTCACGGAGTTTTTTTTGCCTAATGTCTGATGTATGAATACGCTTCTCCTGATTACAAAAAAAATTCAATCCGCCCACGGCTTCATAAAAGTGATTGGGTTGGGGCCCTAGGAACCCCCCCCCCCTGGGTCGGTAATACGGAAGTAGTGAAACAAAATCAAATATTGTACTAAGTAAAAAATTAAAGTAATTAAATCTTGGATTTAGTTGCTTAGATATATCTTAGCATGCAATTGATTATAATTATAATATTAAATCAAGTAACCTTTTATGCTGTGGCATCCATTTGAATTTTGTCATGACCGTATCTTAACTGTGTAAGTCTATGGGAAAAATAAGTTGATTTTGAAGTTTCAGAGAAAAAATACAAGATGGTATAAATTTGGACTATATTTGGCAATGATTATTTTAATGGTTATTCTAGAGTAGATATAATGAATTATTTTTTATATAAAACTTTATATTGTAGTTGCTGAGGGTGGAAATATGCGAACCATCTTTTTCGGAGAGTGACAATTTGGATATTTGGCCTAGGTCATAGGCAAAGTTCGATTTTCATTTTATTGGGGGGATGTGGTCTTACGTGACCCCCATACTTGTGTAGTGTATGATCAAACTCCAACGGGAAAGTGGTTATATGGGGGGGGTCCTAGGAACCCCCCCCCCCTTGGGCACTACCGGAAGTTTTTTTCGCTTGGGCACTTGAAGTGTTAAAGGTGAAACGAGAGATTCAGTCGTCCATATTTTCTGTGAGATGTAGTGATTTCATATAGATTTAGACACACAATAGATTCCCTACCTTTACTTGGCTCAGAAATAGCTGAAAATGAAAACACAAGGAATTTGCATATGCTTAATTTCAAAAGAAAACATAGGCTGGGAATTTTGTATTTGATTCATATAGGAAAATTAGCAAATTTTACATTTTTTCTACCAAGAAAACAGTATCAGCTTAACCTTTCAGATGGGAATATTGTTGATAGAAAGTTTTACACCGGTGCACAAAAATCAGAATTTGCAACATTTTTTAGGGACACATGTTATTTGAAACTCTCGTTTGCACCTTAAGGACCCGAAGGTTTTCACTTCCAGGAGACGCCAAGAAAACACTTTCCTGAAGGATTGTGAATGGAATTTATAAAGCCTTGCGAGCCCCAGTGGCGTCACGGGGGGATGCAGGGGAAGGTTGTCCCCCTGACGACTTGGAAGGGAAAAAAAATTGCAAAAAATCAGATCAATCAGCCGTTTTTAGCCTCTGACCGGGAAAATTGCCTTTTGACCCTCCGAGAGGGAAAATTTCCCAAGACTGGGAAATTTGCACCCTCGAACGGGCAGGCCCGTTACGCCACTGATAAGACCTGTATTACATATATTTAACCCAAAATTGCTATTTTCGGCGTCCTGTATGTTGATTATATGGGCCACAGTATAACTTCCACTGAACAGCTTCCAAAGGACACAATTTCATGGCCCTGGCAGAGTATACAATGATTAGTAGAGTTCGAAAATTAAAGTCGGGGGCTTGATAGCTTGAACTGTCTGCTAGCGTCGTGCTTCAAAGGCTCATTGGTTTGTGTAGAAAAGTCTTTTGACCTTTGACATCCATGAGATGTCATAACAGTAGCAAATGTTGATTACACCAACTAGGTCCATGACCATACAACAATTTACAATGTTTTGACTTAGATGAAAACCCTAACGACCTTGAAATGACTTCAAAAGTTTCGAGATTGGATGTTGACCACACCCTCCCAAGTGTCATGTAATCCTACCAAACATGTTTTGACCTTTTGACCTGAATGACCTTAAAAAATCGGCACTGAAGTTGACCACAACAAAACAAACTTCATCATTCTAGCACGATTTGACAAATTAGCTCATTGGAATTCAAAGAATTGGCCATTACTGACCTTTTAAATGATTTAATGCCCTTTAAACCCAATTATGATTAACGCAACATAACCTCTCACATAGAATACACCACATATTAACCTTGGGCTAGTTTCTTCTGGCAGTTTGGCTGCAATCGGCCCAATCGTTTGGACAGGAGATAGAGAAACCAGTCAACCTATTCAAAATTGCACATGCCCTTTAATCCACCTACATACCCTTTGACCCCAATCTGTGTGTGTACTCCTCATGTGCACCTTGAGTCAGTACTTATAGTGACCAAATTTGGTGATCGTAGCATTTGATTTGTGGGCGGGAAACCAATACTCCTACACCGCATATGAAACTTGGACGGTGTTCTCTTATCAAGTTTGGCTGCACTTGGCCATAGGTGGGTAATTTGGAGCAATTCTGGGACGTGGAGCACTGCAACAAAAATTAATTTTGCATAGCCACAAATACTTTTAATATTCGGAGATCACAGAGGCCAATGGAATTGACCTTGTTGTCATATCTCGATAAACAAATACATATGAGAGTGCCACCTAATTTTAAAAACAATCCCATTTTAAAGAAAATCGTGCAATCTTAAGGATTTAACCTTTGGTGATGACATTTGAACATTTGACGAATTTTGTCTTATACTGCCGTAACCATACCTTGTAGGTAGTACAAATTATACACTTTTTAATCCTTTTAACAAGGCGAACACTGGGTTACCATTTTCACAGTAATCCAAGCAAAATTCATTTTTGACCCCTGTATTATGAATTTCCCCTCCTCGATTCCGCCCACACTTGTCATGAGGGGCACCCCGCGAAATTTATTCATTGACCGTCTTAGGACACAAAGCCACTTAAAAGCGATTGAGCAGCAGATATAAAACCAGTCAATAAGGGGATGACGTATGATTGATTACGGGGGGGTGTGAATTTTAGTTAAAAGTGGATCACCTCCTTAAATGGTTCTTTGGGGGATCTTTTGAACATCGATTGACCAAAAAGATGACTTCTTTGAATGTTTACTCTAAAATTTTGACAGTTTATTGAAACAAATCGCAAAAAAAGTGGACCTTTGACCCTTTCTGGAATGGGGAGGGGGGTCGACTGGCTTTCCCACCACCCAATTCTCAGGCTTATACCGACCAAATTTGGGGGTCGGGAACCAATGGATAACCATTTCAAAGAATACCCTTTAAACCACACTATCACAGATCTGCTCGAAAGAATCAATATATTTGAAATTTGAGGAATAGTCTAAATAAAAATAAAAGAGAGAAAAGGAAGGACAAAACAGCAGTGTTTGAAGATATGAATTCTCCATGAAAATAAATATACGATTTTTTCTTTGGATGGTGATGGCTTGTATAATTTTGTTATCAATTATTTTTCGATTTTCTGATTTAGTAAATCACTGATAGTGCCTATTAGTCGGCCCTAATGACCTCTCACCACAATGGAGTACACCAAATATGAACCTTGGGCCAGTGGTTCTTCTGATCAAGTTTCGCTGCAATTAGCCCAAACGTTAGGAGCGTCCGTATCATGGATAAATGGGCCCAGTATCAGCTTGCTCAGTGAATAAATTACTGACACCACCACAAGCCATACCGATGACTTGTGAATACGCTAAGACGAAAGCCCAAGCGTTTGGGCAGGAGAACAAAAACAGTCAACCTAACCAAAATGGAACAGACATCATGCACGTGCACACACACGCAAACAGAATCTGCTGTCGTCAATAACCCCCCCCCCCTCACTTTTAAGCCAGGGGATAAAACAGAGAAAAATAATAAATATATACAGTCAAAATATACACCCAGTTTGATGGCATCTGGGGAGGAGATTGTCAATTTCTTCCTAATTTAAAAAAAAAATATGAAAGGGTCACACATCTAATGTGCCACATAATGGTAAACTACATTGTCCCAGTTAGTGCCAGTGCAGAAACGAAAACCTACCAAACTATGGGAAAAATAACATAGCAAGAAAATACATAGCATACATCGAGAATACCTCATACCCACCCACCCCAAAGTAAGAAACAAGACCTCATACCCCTCACCTCAAATCGTTGAGCTCAATAGTGAATTTTACATCCCAGGTTTTAAAATATCCCAATTTGGACTCGAAATGAGTCCTGACGATACTGTTGATCTTATTTTGGATTTATTATGATGCATTTTGATATATTTTAGATTATTGATAGCAGCCCTTACTTAGTGGAGGGCGATAGTGAATTCGGTATCAGCTGGTATCAATGTGTGTATCTCACAAATTTGAAAGATTTATTTTTACATGTCGAATATTTTTAAGAAAATAAATGTTATACAATGATTTGAACAGATTTTCTTAATTGTGGGATACATTCATTGAAAATATTCATCATGGCCATGGTGTAAGGAGCAATCAGCACGAACTATTTAGTAAAAAAGACTCAAAAACACACGCTAATGAGCGGTGGTATGATTTAATGATGATTTATGCATTTTATGCAAAGGAATTCTAATCACCAGCAACCATGCGTAGTAAGAATTAAAAAATATAAAAATAAGTAAATTAATAAAATGTGGTAATTAACCTTCAAACATATCATAAGTTGATTTAGTTCATATTTGATAATAATTAAGTTAAAAAGCCATTTTGAAAACAGAGCCCTTTATTATGGGTACTTATCATAATCCTCATTATTGGAATACCACTATAACTAGCATGACACTTAATAAGTGTACAAGGGGGTTCCTAGGGACCCGCAAACTACATGTTGTCAGTTTTACGACTAACGATAGTACTTTTCATTGCACATAACGGTATATTGTTTGTTGAAAACGAGGCCGTGTAATTTGGGGTTTTGTTCGGAATTTTAAAATGTTTTGCCCCTTAATTTTAAGGGTCTTTTGTGGAATTCTATTTTGTTGCTAATTATGTCTTATGGTATTATTTTCGTTGCAAAAGTTCTTTCGGGGAAAGTGGGAGAACCTTGTCCCTTAAGTGTTAAGAAGTGCCCAAAAAATCATTTTGGACGCAGATAGCAGTTTGTGGCTTTTAATTACCAGTCCAGGAATTTTGGCGGCCATTTTGAAATACCTCGCCCTCTAGCAAGAGTTCAAAACAACAAAAACACATTTCCCAAAGGTTGGGGACCAAAAAAATCTTGCTCAGCATCCTGAAGGTTAAAAAAAAAACTTCAAACTTTCTCCCCAAACTTATGAAGTCAAGAACGCCTCAAAAAAAAAGGGTGTGTCTCTCAATCTCGACAGGACCCACTGACCTCTACACATGGATAGGGGACTGCCGCAACAGTTGAATGGTGCAGAGTGACACAAACAGGAAGTGGTTTTTGCTATACCATATGGCGTAAACAATGCATACACCTGCTGTGCCACATATTCCACACAGTATGTTCTATTGTTGGACAGGTGTATGCATTGTTTTTCGCCATATTGTTTAGGTCAAAAACCAACTTACTGATGTTTCAATCGGAGACTTGACCCGCTATCCATGTGTAGAGGTCAGTGACAATACCACCAAGAGGCAAGTTGTGTCGAGGGTGAAGCGAGGCGCTATACCCAACAATGTATACAGGGCGCTAAGTATTCAGGGACTGTAGCAATAAAAATTAAAGAGCAAAGCCTTATTTTATGTCGAACAAGGCTACAAAAACTTCGAGAATGTGGCTTAAATTTTGTTTACTATTATATGTATATGCGAGTTCGGGCTCTCTGCCATGGCCATGACAATTGTGTCATTGGGAAGCTGTTAGCGGAAGTTAAACTGTGCCCAAATATACAAAACAGGATCACCTATAAAATAGCAAGTTGGGGTTAAATGTTATGTAAAGTATTGGCTTATGCAAGGCGCATTAGCTTATAAATGTTTCAGGCAACAATTCCTTCAGGAAAGTGTTTTCTTGGCGTCTACGGACGCCTCCTGGGAGTGAAAAAACCTAGGTCACTTAAGTGTCGAACCCAACTATGGGGTGTGTGGTATGGTAATCATTGTTTTGGTGCCCAGGTGCTTCATATTCCAAATGTTTACGAAATGTCACACCAATATGGTGTCAAAACACTATTAGTTATTGTAAGGAATATTTTACTCATAGATTTAGGTGGTCACTGGTTACCATGGTAACCATTAAAATTATGGCTAGTTCTTGACTTTTAGGTGTACTTTATTTTGTACAACAAAAACCAAATAGTTTGAGCCTTCCGTGCCAGCAAGGATCACGAAAAAAGTAAGTTCAATCGTCCCGAACTCTTCATAATGCTAAAATCGCCGTTTTCATGCATATTTGGCGCGTTTCCATGGCAACAGTAATTGCCTGATGACCTTGTATCGATTTCAGAATGTTTACTAAAGGTCACCTACCATGGAGTACATGATATGTTGGCAATAACTCAAAATTATTGCCTACAAACTATTTTTTTCTACTTAGCCATTCACAGGTCTAGGGTTACTGGTTACCAGGCAACCATTATAAATGTTGCTATTTACTGACTTTACCGACTTTATAGTGTACTTGTTAGGTAAATGACTTAAAATAAACTTTGAGCCATCTGTACTATCCAGGTGAACCATAAGTTAAGTTGGATCGCGCCCCGTAACTCCTCAACATGCTAAAAATCACGATTTTTTAGCATTTTGGGGAAAAATTAGGTTATTTATTAGCCATTACTAAAAAAGTAACACTCATTGGGTTTCAAAACTTTCCCAAACAACTGTCCCGTATTGGTTATTCTTAATAAAAAAAACACAATTAGTCATGGATCGTGTATATGTTATGGATAACATATTTAAAAAGCAAAATACCAAAAATTTGCTAAATTTTTGACCCAAAAATGACATTGTATCACGTTAAAAATAGCTAAAAAACGCCCCAAAGTTTTTCAACCCAACTATAGGAATTAAAAAGCACACCGATCTTATAAAACCATGTGTATTATCGACGGATAATAACTATAGGACCATTGGGATTCCGTTTTGAAAATTATGCATCAAAAGTGATACACCATACCCTAAAACATTGGCCCCGAAATCACCCAATTGGAACATACAGTGAAATAATACAATTCGACTGTAGCCAAACTTTGCCCTCATGCAGATTTTATTATTGAAAATTAAGTATCTTGAAGGCTCTAACTAAAAAACTTTGCTTCAACTTTCTAGTAGGTGAGTGCAGGTAACTCAAATACTAGAGCACCCCGTACAGAGATTTAGTCCCCGGACTAATAGGGCGTATGTGCCAATGTGCAAGGCTCTCATATCAAGCACGAAACAGGAAAAACAACAATGATATAAATTGGAACAGCACATTTAATTAATACAAGTAATTGAAAATATTTTCCTGTTAAGTATTTTATAATTCATGTAAACAGTAAATGATAATTAGAGAATAAAGGTATGTTTGGGAACCGGTAATCTCTTTACGACGCATTGAACCCAAGGCGATTACCATGAGTTTATAATGGAATAACAGGCCGGTCCAAAATATACAGTTATTCTCATCGTAAACAGCTTTATCATTTGCGGTCATCTTTAACCCAATTCGCGATCCTTTACGGCTTAAATACATACAAGAAAGGATGCTACCACCCAGTGACCAACATCGAACAACCCCTTGAACGCAACGATCATACGCAACGATCATATGCAACGTTGGCAGGCGCGCGCGAACGTAGCAAAAACGCGGTATGACGCGAGCGCTTCAACCTAAAAATAACATCAATACGCAACGCGTTCTACCTGGGTTCAATTTAGAGAATAAAGGTATGATTTGGGAACCGGTACTCTCTTTACAACGAATTGAACCCAAGGCGATACCATTATTTTAAGTGGAAGAACGAGGCCGAAGGCCGACTTCTTTCACGCAAACTAATGGTGTCGCCGGGTTCAATTCGTCGTAAAGAGAGTACCGGTTCCCAAAATCATACCTTTATTCTCATTCTTAAACAGCTTTATCATTAAGGTCATCTTAACCCAATTTCGCGATGCTTTATGGTTTAAATACAACAAAAAAGGGACTGCCACCACCCAGTGACAACAATCGAACAACCCTTGAACGCAACGATCATACGCAACGAGACTCAACGTTGGCAGGGCGCGCGCGAACGTAGTAAAACGCAGTATGACGCGAGCGCTTCAACCTAAAAATAACATCAATACGCAGCGCGTACTAACCTGGGTTCAATTAAACGAATTGAACCCGGGCATCAGCCAATGAAATTGCGTACATTTTCACAGCTGTTTAAGAATGTCGAATTGAACCCGGGCATCAGCCAATGAAATTGCGTACATTTTCACAGCTGTTTAAGAATATAAAATTCAGTTAACCATTTGTATGCTGATAGTGATCACTTTGATTTTGGCGTATCTCCATCACGCCACTGTACAATCCAATTGGAAAGTAACACGGCAGTAGATATATGATTTGGCAGACATAGACTTCAGCAAATTAAAGATAAGCAATCGGCCCGGTATGCGGAGGAGATTCATTTTTATCTGGGAGTGCAAGGCCATTGTTATATTGCCAAGCAGTTGTAAAGATTTCAGGTGTAATCACGATCTATAATGAAATTACAATAGCAGTTTTTTTTCATAAAACAATGGCGGCAATTTAAAAAAAAAGGTAGTACGCGGTAATGTGCAGCTTTTTTTTCGGTCGGAAACACATCTAATCCTTCTAGACACCCCCTTCATGGTAATATATTGGAATATTAATTATCACGTAGGTTATAGAATCAAATTTACGGCCGATACAGAAATTGGTTTATAGACTAAAGTGATTTCACAAACTTGATCGAAAAGATACTGTAACTGGCTCAAAATTGTTTTCTAGAATATAAAATTTGGAAAATCAAGTTGATCAACTTATGGAAATGATGTGTAATACACCATGACTTAGGTTAGTATTCTGCAATTTTCGAAAGTTTCATAGAGGTAGGTGTTTTGGTAAATTACAATGTTTTTCCATCTCATTTCCTATCACACATGTAATTTCGGACTCTGTTCGGCGAATATCGGTATGAGGGAAAGGACTTTATTTTGACCAACAGACTGAATCAATTTTCTAAAAAATATTCTGCAAGTTTCGATAATATGCATTGCAGTAACTTTGAAAAACAACGGGAATTTGATTAATGTGAGTTTAACCATACAAAGCGGTTCTTCTTCATCCTCCTTTTCGATCTTCGTCTACAACTTCTTCTTCTTCTTCTTCTTCCTTTCATTTTCTTTAAAACAATATTCTACTATTCACACCCATATCCGATCACATAGTAATGCCTTTGTCAACAATCACATAGTAATGTCTTCGTCAACAAAATTGTTGTTTTTGTCCACCTTATATGAAGAACCATAAAAGGTAAAACTTACCTTATATGCTTCTTCATCTGAATAAAATTGGTAAAACAACATGGGCTACACAAATTAAAGGTGTAACGAGAGATTTTGAGGCACCCAAATATTGTGTCATAATAGAAATTTCATATAGATTAGACACTCAATAAATTTCTTACCTTGTATTTGGCTACATAGGTGTCTTAAAAGAGAGAGAATAAAGGTGATTTTGATTTGCTTATATTTCAATATAAAACATACACTAAATTTCGTATTTGCTCCTATAAGAAATTAGAAAATTCACAATTTTCGTACCAAAGAAACATTTCCAGCTTAATCCTTTCAGATGGGGATATTTTTGATGGAAAGCTTTACATCAGGGCAAAAAATCAGTACTTTCAATTTGTTTAGGGACACCTGATATGTGAAAACTTTATTTTCAAACTGGTTTGGTCATGCATGGATAATCCAAGGTTTGGTAATAAGCTTGTATTTTTGGACTTGATAACCGTACACTAACAGGAATGGTTGCTAACATTTGCTCCCAAAGTAAACTCCGTTCATATTGTAATTTCAAAAATCTTCCTGTCTCTGAAAAATATTTTGGTGATGATTGCTACTAAATGTCCAAGAAAGGCCTTTGCCAAACTCGTGTGTTTAGGTATAAACTGGCAGAAGAGAAAATATTCCTGTTATTGAGCTGTTTAATTGATGTGAGGACGAGTATCCTGAACAGAAGGGGAGATTTAGCACTTATTATTTTATACAAACATGTCATTTGATAAATGTATTAATCTTATATGCTCACAAATGAGATGATTATTGGGAAAATATTATGTAAGTTGTATATCATGCTACTACGATAGGAGAATATTTGGAATACTATAATTAGGGGTTCATTTATAGTATTTTGCGTACACTGTTAGAGAATTTTCCGTAAATTTACGGAAATTTCTGGCAGCAGAATTTCCAGACTTTTTAGGGTAAATTTTCATAATTTCTGTAAATTAACGGAACTTTGACAGTAATTTTACAGAAATTTGTCTCATAGTATGGAATAAATTTGTATTTGAACAGAATTTTCCGTAATTTAAAATTACGGAACGAAAAAAAAGTCCGGAAATTTTGCTGCCGGAAATTTTTGAAATATATTTTTCCGTAAATTAACATTTTTTATGCTTTTTGTTTTTTATATTGATTGTTTTCTAAAAGAGATTTTCCGTAAATTTACGGAAATCTGTTTACTTAATTTACGGAAATTTCTAACAGTGTATATGAACACATTCATATCCAAAAATACTATGAATGAACACCATTCATGTATACCGTAATTGTTACTATTACTTACAAAATTTAAATCATTACATATCAAATTCAGCCTAAAATTGCGTGATTTTTGACCACTTTCGGCGCTCGTCACGTCAGCCATGCATAAACGTTTGTTTATACATGGTCACGTGACGCGTATTGATCAATCGCGTACAGCGATACATACGAGGTATACATGAATGATTGATTTAAGATAACTGTTAAGTGTCTCGTTCCAAACAGAGAATGTATGATTTTATATTGTGTATGAAGGGCCGAAGACCTATATTAAAATTACATTAAATATTGATACATACAACTGACATTTGTAGAAATAGCAATGTAAATATTTGACTCCACGAATTACTGCAGCCTAATTGGAAAGTATAAGTTTATTAAAACACATAGGACGCAAACCTAAACGTAGAACCGTTAACTGAATCTATACTAGTACATAGAGCTACTTTGACTTCACACAAGTCTAATTGGAACAGCGAATTAGATACAGCAGAGTTCACCCCATAGCATTTCTTGTTACAGAGTACCATTGCACTCAAAGTGTATCAGAAATGTTTATGAGAGTCGTCAGCATACCTAAACCAACACCCGTCTTCGCATGATGTCGTTTACAAAAATGATGATAAGTATCGCAGAACTATAGAACAAGTTAAACTTTGAGAAAGGAACGTTGTGGTCGTCCACGATGTGGAAGGTCAGCTGCCAATATCCAAGAAGTCAGTGACCACCTGCAAGCAGATCAGGCAAGAGGTGGAAGAGTAATACCGACGAAATTGATTGAGTATTCCATCTGTCATTTTCACCAGGATACTCATTTAGACATACATTTCCACCCTACCAGGTGATAAGACGTCAATTGAAGCCCCTAGACTATCAACAACGACTTGTTTCATGCCAGTGGCTTGGAAACCACCTTCTACGTTTGCTGCTTTAAATACTTCTAAGAATGCTCACAATATACGAAAGTATGCACCAAGAGGTCAGCCTCCGCTTGAGTTTGACTATCAATGGAATGCTGAAAGAATGAAATTAACTCTCTGCGTTTATCTAACTGGCACAAGAACAATCATTGGATCAACTTTTTTCGACCTTCCAGATACAACACACTGGAGATCACTAATCTCTAACATCATTCTTGGTTGACACGTGATGGTGCACCCACACACAGGAGGATAACTGTAACAAGATGTCACAAAACTGTTCAGCAATCTTGCCATTGCTTTGAAGAACCCTCCAGATGATCTTGATAAACTGGGATTACAGTAGAAGTTGACACACTCAGACAGGACTGTCTCTTGTTAGACGCGTTGTTAATTCCTGAGTACAAGAGCAGACATTTGCATCCGGGAAAACGGTGGGCAAGTCGAGGACAGAAGTTCAATAACTTTTTTTTTTTTTACACTGACTTTGCAAAATGCGTTTTACATGTTTGATAACAATTCTCACAGACGATATTACTAATATACTTGCGATAACAAATATAAAATATAAAATCCCTAAGATGCAGCACAGATAATAAAACATGTTCACTATCAAGGGTGTTTCATGAGTTTCTTGTTTTGAATCCGGTTAGTGATTAGTGAACTGTTTATTACAAAGCTGTAGAGCGGGAAACTAGAGGTAGTTCCTATGATGCGAATACTCGATATTTTTTGTCACACCTTGCATCCCAAACATATTCGAAGTCGTTTGCGATGCGAAGAACTCAAAACAAATACCAGATACGGGTTAAAGCTGGAATTGGCTAACGACATGTAGTAGTGAAAATGTCGAAATTGAATGATGGCATGACCCATCAATTTATCGGTCGTCATAAAGTGGTACACCATTGTGTATGTATAACTGGGCAACCACAAGAGACAGAAAAACACAGATAAAGTGACAGCCATGCAAGCGAGTCGTTTACGAGCTTTGGCCCGTTTAAAATATGAAGCTGTTTTCGTCTGAAGGTTTTTGGTGCTTTGTATAAGTGTTTTTGCCATGACCGTGTAATGAACAGTAATGATGATAACCGGGATTATGTAAAGCATAAACAACCGACATATTTCATATATCTGTCCGATCTTACTACCGCGTTCAACGTAAATGCAAAGAGTACCATACATTGATATGTTGGAAAATTTTGACGACAAAATCGGCGTCGCGAATACGATGCCAAAACCCCATGTGATCAGGGTCCAACTTACTGTTATCCTTACCTGTCTAAACATCCGGGAACGGATGCCCTTAACAATTGCCGAATAACGTTCACGACTTAGAGCGACGAGGGAATACACACATGCACACTGACAAACAACGGGCGCGTAATTTTTAACCGCACACGCAACTTGTCCTTTCAGCCAGCACGGATGGATTTCGTGTTCAATCTTCAATGGTCCAATTACTATAATATACATCAAATCGGCCAGAGCAAGATTGCAGATTAGGATATTTGGTGCATTCCGCAGGTTCTTGTCTTTTAAAATTATTGTTAATAATGCTACGTTGCCGATGATTCCAAAAAGGACAAATAATGCAAATATAACCATACGGATTACGTAATCGCCTCGTGCTACACACACTTCTGTCAACAGGTACGTATAGAAATCAAACTCGTTTGAGAAAATGCCATTGTCCGTGAAGAAAGAGCTATTAATTGTATGCGATGCTTCCATGTCGGTTAAATATCCAAGAAGTTAATTAAATTATCGGTAATATCGGAAGAATGATCTTCTTCAATATGAGTCATATCAAGTAAATGGATATAGAATGTTATCCGTTTCTGTGTGTGAGACAATGTCCAGCAGGTTTCCTATAACGATGGTTAACGTTGGTCCATGCAGTGAAATTGGTTGCAACTCCAGCTTGCATTGTCTCAGTTATGGCGTAGTCTTCTGTTAATGGTATTCAACTACTATTGTTTCAATAAAACAGGCATACAGAAGAGAAATATGCGTATGATAACACCATGGTTTGTTTCATTGCGCAGATATCGACTTAGTATATTGCAAGAAAGGAACTCTTGAAATATGCCATCATTATATTATAATCCTCATTACACGAAGCGATAATGCAGCAATTTTGGCGAGAAAATTAAATTTTAATATAGGATTCAATCAACTTATCAATCATAAATTCAATAGTGTTCATTAGTGGCTTTTGTTCAGATATCAACCTACGACGACGACAGAAGAGGGCTTTCACCTAAACTTTTAACGTGCTGATTATAATAGATAAGTTCTTTGACGTGGAATTAAAAATAATGCTATATTTCGAATATATTGTTCAAATCAGACACTGATATTAGTTGTCCAACACCTCATTCTCCTCAACGCATTCTTCTAAGCGTTACACGTCCTACTGATGATAACTTTGACTCATTTGGGAAGAAACATGAGTAAACACTGCACATCAATGTTTCAAAGAGTGGATGTCACGTAATGCGAACTCACATAGGTAAGGATAAAGCGCGCTTTGTGGTGAATACAAGAAGAAACATACGACGCATGAAATTGAAGTCTGTTACAACGTAAAACAATCGGTTGACAAGCCCCCGAGTTCGAAAATCAGAGCCCCACATCCCTACCCGAAAGAAAAGTTGATTCATCCATGAGATGAATGCAAAGGTTACTGGTTCGAATCTTCGCAAAAACGTTTGTTTGATTTAATCATTGGAATTTTGTATTACAGTAAAAGAAGTAAGAATCGTCTCTGAGATCAGCGTTAATCACAAAAACAGCTGCGCTCCGCAAACAGGATCGACAGTTGTACATACCCACGTCTAAAACCTAGTGTAAAATCGTCGAAATAAGTTAAATTTCAAAGATTTTAAATAAAACGCTTCCAATTCATTTAGATATGCAAAAAATGATATTAATACATACGTCACTATGTGAAAAAGACAAAATAGCTATTTCAACGTGTAAATAACAAATGCGACTCGCAAATACGTCGTTTTGTGACGCGTTTTCGCAAATACGTCACTATGTAATAACGACAAAATACCAATTCTACCGTGAACTGCAAAATACGTCGCACAAATACGTCACTATGTGACTCGGCAAAAACTTCAAATGCAAATACGATGCTATGGGCCTGCGCAGTATAGATTTCCGAAAATACGTCATTCTTTGATGCGGACAATTTAACTTTTTGTAAATACGTCATAATTCTTTGATTGATATTTTAATAATTAAGCCACTTTGATGTTTGAAATTTGGTGAATATGTAGAATAGTACAAAACAAACGAACATGCCAAATTTCTCAAAAAAAAAAAAAATGTCGAATACGTCACTATGTAACGCTGCCGACGGTTTATTACAAAGTCTAGGGAAACAATTGGGAATGTGAAAGGATTGATGTATTGAATAGCCACCTGATTGCCACATACCATGCGAGGTTTTTCCGAAGACTGCAAGTACCACATTTAAGAAAAGTAGATCTCCAGTTCGACGTAAATCCGAAACTTTTCTAAACAAATCTTGGTTCAAGGCGATAACGATCGACATGCTTAATTGAGATTTGTCGGTCGCTACTAGAGACATGAAGTAATTTTCTGTAAAAGCACGTGCATTCAACTGTTTATTTCATTGCATGCGATCCCTTTCCTATACCAGCTCCGTACAAAACCAAAGCCACGATTTCAGGGGTGCTTGACCAGGCTTATGAACTCAACAACCTTGACGGAGTAAAGCTGTATAGGTTGTTGAATAGTTTGTTGAATTGATGGTGTTTCCGAAACCTAGTCAGGTTACGGAAACACGGCGTTCTGGGCAAGGTTCAGCTTGACACTAGGGCTCGGAGAAAATTGTCAGAAGTCATTTCTATTCTGAAAGCAAAGCGCAGTAGCATCGCTACCAAAATACCTAGCATTCCTACCAAAATACAAAGTGGTCAAAAGAAAAAAGTAGTGGAAAAAACCGAGTGTTTCTGAAAACAACCCTGTTTTCGATCATAAAGTTGCAAAACCGGGTAATTGATCATAAAACAGGGTCTTTCGGTCTAAAAAACAGTTCTGAAATACTTCTACTGACACTATTATATGAAATAACAGTATTTGAGAGCTGATGATGAGTCCAAATTCATTTAAAAGTTACTACTTTTCAAGAACTTGCCATCCAAAGTATTCCTCTACTTTTAGTTTATAAGAAAATATGATTAGGGAGAGTGGGGGGACTTCAGTGCACGATCTTATGTGATATGCAAATGTGGATACAAGTTTGAATTTTGGTACACAAGTACTGTTAGGATTGATATAAACGAAATTGAAGCCCTTGCCAACCTCCTTTCATGCCCCCAGCTTGGATTTCACAAAGGTTAACCAGGGGTAAACGTGTTTTTTAAAATGTTCCCGATGTGTTGAATAGTACACCGGATGTTCTGCTTACAAGAATTCCCAAAAAGCATATGACCAATATTAGGAAAATTTTGTTCAGATTGTTTTTTGAAATTTTGGCTCCAATGTTCAAAGGACCTAGTTCAACTACATGAGCCGATACTCCAGCCTTCGTGAATGAAGATACAATGCCTAGTAATACGGCCCACCGTGGTCCTGCATGCCCTGTAGTCAGTGAGTTCAAAAGTACTGATCTTTCAAGGCAGTACCTATATATAATTTTTCATAAAAGTTAATATTATTTGGTATTAAGTATAAAGAAGACAAATGTATCTACACTACAAAACAGGGTTCTGTTGGCAGTGAATTCATAAATCGTGTGTGCTGTGCAGAGTGCCATTTTCCCAGCTTCACTTTCTAAGGATGTGTACGCGTCACTTTGTAAAGTTACTGGAAAAGGCTTGGCTGGTGTTCCTCTACCAATGCCTCTTTGTTTATCACAGAATTGGCTACTGACTATTAAACCGAAAAAAATCCTTATTTATTAGCTGCTTGATACCGACAACAGCTTTTGATGTGGTCGATCATACTTCAATTCCATTTCAATTGAGTAATTTTAGCAATTAAAGCGAGTTTTTTGTGTAAATGATAGATTCTTAACATCTTTTGGATGAATGAACAATTCTTCCCTTTAGCGTGATTCCCTCACCAGAACACAAAGACATAAATTATAAGTGCCCTCAATCTTGAAATATTTGCACTTCCTCCACATAGTGTAAGGATAAACATGATGATCATTAACATTGATTTCATTGTAAAATGCTTGCAAATTCATTGCATCTCTCTAAACGAGTGAAAACTTCAGTCCCCAAAATGTGAAACTCTTGTAAACCAACTCCAACATGAGTGGTTTGTACTTAGAAAAGAGTGAATTTCCACTCTAAAGCGTAAATCCCCTCAAAGAGTGGATTTTCCACTCGTTTGAGGAGTTAAAAGAAGTAAACCATTCTGAGGAGTGAAACGAAGACAAACAAAACACGAAAATGAGTAGAATCCCACTCTTTTGATTATGTTCACTCTTTTTGAGTGGGAATTCGCGTCTTTTTAAGCACAGTCACTCATTTTGGAGTGGTTTTAAAAGAAAGGAGTTTCAATTTCACTCTTTGGGGAGTCAACTTTTTCACTCGTTAACATTTAGAGAGTAAGCACCATGTCACAATATTCTTTTCTAATGTCAAGCGGTCACACAATTATACACTCGTTAATTTATTCTGTGTCCTGTCTTTTTCACATCCACAAGGATGAAATTTTTATTGAAATAATCAACAATAAAACACACAGAATCAGCCAACATAAATACAAACCGATATACCGGCAAAGCCTTGACAAAGTAGTTCGATGCGTCCGTCTTAGCTAATGCAACCAAATGTACGTCAAAACAAAACTGTCACGCGCCACTAAAACCTCCTTGGTTATTTTAGATTCTCCTTTGTATTTTTTTTTTAATTTTCTCTTTTTTTCTCTCTTTTTCTTTGCTCTCCTTTCTCTTTCGGGTACTGTATAGTTTACGCAAATGGATTTTTGGTCACTGCAGTGCAATTAAAAGTTAGAAAAATAATAACATATAAGCCAATATATTGCATCGTTAAAATACCGGGCCGAAAAACACATTGGAACCCTAGAGCCCCCCCAGGCCTTTACGCAGTATTTATTTTTGGCGGGCGCAGGACTTCAAAAAAGGGGACCTTTTTCGAAAAAGAGAACTTTTGTGGTACAAATTGACCTAACCATGTTTGGACTTTTTTTTATTTACAATTCACCACCAAAAAAAGTTGACTTCTTCTTGCAAATATTTCTCCTAAAATTTTTTAACCTTTTATCAAAAAAAATCATCAAAAAAAGTGGACCGTTTTCCCCTTTTTTGTGGGAATCTAGATGGCGGGGGGTGGCGACACGTATGCAGTAAGAGTTAGGTTTCATTTGTTCTAGTTTTCAACCTTTAGGTTACGTCATACATATTGAAAATATTTAAGGTCATACTGGGGTAAATATTCGAATGATCCGAGTTTCATCAACAATTTCAAATCTCAGCGTTCTGTCATACCAAAAAACAAAAGTCTCATCGTCGTTAACCCATGGAAACTCAACCCTCATTACGTGAATGATTATGAAACCACTAATATATGTAAACGGCCTGTATTAATGTCAATATAAATTGCAACAACATTTCCCCTCAGATGATAATACGTGGAGTTTTATATATCATTTGGAAGGCAACAGTACTATTGAAAATTTGAACGCCCTATGTTGTAATGCAGCTACTAAACTATGATTTGTAGAGGGTCAAATTATGCATTCTTCACGTGCTTGGATGATTCACATCTATTGACCATATATTCTACCACGATATGAGGAACATTCAAATTAGTGCTTCTGTATAACCATACCCAAAATCGCTTTTATCTCGAAAATTTCGTAAAAAGTTGTATGCGTGATAAATGCGCGATAGACGAAATAGCATGTCCAGGAATGTATTTACTTACGGGCTCTATCATATCATTTCTAATCATTTCTCGCGCATGCATATATTAACTCTATACATGTGTGATAATCATATAAAGTGAATAATTTGGACAAAAACATTTAATTAGAAATGTACGGTATAGGGTATTTACCAACATCTCTATAATCAGAAAACCAACATCTTGTCCTCTTATTAGTGGAAATTCAATGAAAGCAATCAATAACATTATGAAGAACCATGTGCCTGTTTTTATGAGACCAGTGAAACTGCTGGGAGGTTTCGTAACCTTTGACACACTTGTTTTTTCTGACACACTAATGGATTCGGAAACCTGTGCTTTATTATTTCCGTGAGATGTTTCCGAATTCCTAAGTGTGTCGAAAAAAAAGGGTTAGGGTCATATGGGTAAGGTTACGGAAACTTCCGTTAGGGTCAGCGTGGCTTACCATTTGTCGTGCACCCTAGAATAATTTTGGGTGCTCAGCTCCCATATTCACAATATTTTTTTCACAGCTGTTTTGACCCCATTCAAACCGTCTCTTTTATTTTGAGAGCAATTTTTTAAGAGGTGGCGAACCCCATTGTTGACAACTTATATAGTATGGATAAAACATGCAAAGCTATTACCTCTGCAAAAATCGAAAAAAAACATTGCGGGAATCTTGCCATATAGGCCTACAAGGTCAAGATTTGAATGTTTATCATTTTTATGGGCGCCCCTATATGCCAATTTTTCCATAGACGGTTTTACTATATAGATTTTTAAGGAAAATCATAGTTACCCGCAATGAAATTCAAATTCGTAAAACTTATACAGATTAAGTCAGTTGGTATGATAATCCAAATTAATTTTCAAAAGTGTCTCGCCATTGATATTTTTGTTTTATTCTGTAAGAGAAGGGCCAACTCCTCTATCATGCTTAGTTTTTTTGAGTTACCCTCTGCCAGATCACTACCACAAGCACACGCTGAACCTTGGTAGTTGTTGGGTAGTTTTTTATGATAATACACAATAATTCAGAGGTGGTGCTAATTAAATTTTGTTTGGCGGTCACCTCGGAAATCCCAGATGGCGGCCAAAATGGCTGCCGTTTTGGCTAACGACGTATTTTGGGGAGGAATGTACACCTGATCCTCAATCACCTTGTTTCTTGTGTCAATTGAAGATAATTGAATTATCTACATAATGATACCCACTTTTGTAGGTTTCGTTGTTATCTACATACCGTTTGGAGGCCAAAAAGGCATATTTTTGCCATTTTTTTCAAAAAAATGATGCAACTGAATACGTTCACACCCATATATTCAAATCTTTCTTCATAATTGGATCAAGATTTATCAGGAATTTGCCCTCATATAATTTGCATTTTGTGTGAAAAGCACAGGATCATAACAAGTTTAACTTAAAAATATAGTGTCGAATATGAATGGGGTCTTAATCAACAAAAACCACCATGTTTGCACATTTCTCTAAACCCACAAAACCCCCAAAAAAAAATGAACAAAATGTGTGTATCACCATATAAAAGGCTATATGACAATTTCTGATCACCTAATTACAATAAATGTTTGATTTCAGTTGCTGTAAATGCCTTGCTGATTCAACTTTTGAGGTAACCTCTAACCTCTAATCCAATATTGGCGCCAAAATGGCCGCTGCTTTGACAAACATGTTTTTAAGGATAACGGGTTGAAGAATCCGGCCAATCAGACAGGACATTGATGTCACAGTTCTAAGATGCAGTTCCTGTCAGAATAAGTAATGTTGCTTGAAATCCATACCAGTCCAAGAGCAGCTGATGTCAATACCATGGCATCGGTAGCCGGGACGCGATAGTTTCCGCAGTTAATTTGTGCAATTACGTTATAGCTTGAATATATTACAAGTTAAACTACGGAAAAATAATTTTGCCATCAAGGCCGGTAGTTACGACAACACAGGCTGGTTTACCCAGTAGGAAGCATAGTGGCATGCAGAAGGACCAGGATTAGTCTTCGTTCATGCAATTTTCCCCAAATTACAGTTAAACATGGGTAAATGTAAATTCCTAGCAGTGGGATCCCAATGTTGAAAATAAGGACAAGTCACAGACCATCTATAATCTCGCATATCGAGTTCTTCCACTATTTCAAATTAAAGGCGTCTCAGAGATCCAGGAGGTTGTCATCAATTTCAAACATCGTTTTTTTGAATTAGTACATAAGCTTATCCTATTGAAATAGGCTAAGTTCAGATTGAAGTCCTTCATTCTAGAAAATCACAACCTTTTTATAAAAAATTCGTATATGCCTCAACTTTGAATGAGACTGTTTATTTCCACTTGACTATTTTCAAATTAATAGACCAAAAAATTATATTTCAAAATATCTGATGTCAGCCTTTAAGAAAATTTGCTAAGGATTCTCGGGACTTTCATCTCTTAGGACCTTCTAGTACTTATGAACTTGTTGTTGGGGGCTCTATAGAACTTATGTGGAGACAGAACAGCGTTTTGACTGTTCATCCTGGATCTGTTTTTATTGACTATTGTATTAGGGTATGTAATACACACACAATGCCATGTTGCTGATTCATGGAGCACTAAATTTTTCAGAACGCCTAAAAATTATAAACTTTTTGAAAACACCGACAATTACTAAACACTAGTGTTTGGTACGTTGTCGGATAAATACTCCCCGAGTCTAAATAAAAATATTAAGAAAAATAATATATGATTTAATCAAAATATATATTTCATTTTTTGCGCCTCAGAGTAAAAATAAAAATTAAGTAGATTTTTGTCAGAGTCGCTTGAGCACACATTGACACCTTAGAACATGGCCCCGTTTTGTACGTTTGAAACTGGTTGTCAGGCATCTGAAAAGTGTACCAGGGATTTGCACTTGTCCAAGGCGTGCAAAAAGATCCGTCTATCAATGCAGCTATTTATCCTGAGCAGAGTCAGTATTCAAATAATAAGAAGAAACTTTCACAGATTAAAGGTCAGACACAGATGATATCTATACTAAGTATTACTTGTAGTTTTCTTCGCATATACTTGGAAGAAACAATATAGAACAGAGATAAAGGACAAAATGAATTGCTTTAATCACATGTATGTATTGCCAACGTATGGGCAATTATTGTAGTAAGTAAACTTCAAAATAAGTTATCACACTTTTTGGAAATTGCCTATTGAAAATGAGCAACTTGTAGCCAGTGTGAGCATGATCCAAGCAGTGTTAGTAGAATTTCTAAAGAGCTATGTAAAAAGTAAAAGTTTTTTAAAGTGCAAACAGTAGTCAATTGTGGATCCTGGGTGCCCTTTGGATGGGATGCTATTATTCTGTACTTCTAGATCAGTAAAAAATCTTAATAAAATTTATATGCGCATGAGTACATTGTCCAGTAATGAGTACAGTACTTGCTATTTAAGCTTACAGTATGATAGATGTGCTAAAAACTGTGTTTGTGATTGTCACACATTTTACTTTGGGACTATAACTTTTTTAATAGAATATGTTGTAAAGATGGCCTTTTCACAGTGTGCATATTTCATAGGGACAAAAAAAGTCATACAAAATACTAACGTACTCATGAATAAAGGAATTTTATGATGTAGAAAAAAGGTACTATATGTCTTGATCTACTTTGGAAAAATGTCAACACTCACATTTTTGCTGATATACCCCTTAATGAAAACCCCATCAAGCAGGGTAGGTAGGAAAAAATGTATTTGCCTTTGTAAAATGACACCAATCACATGCTGATGGAGGCTTTCTTAAACCTGTTATCCTTAAAAACATTGTTTTGTCCCAAAGTAGCGGCCATTTGGCCCCGCAATCTTGGAGTAGAGGTTACCGCATAAAAAAATCTATCAGCAAGGCCCATTGCAGCAACTGAATGAAATCAAACATTAATTTAGTTAGGGTGATCAAAAACTTTCATATAGGCATTTTTTATTGGTATTGACAAAACATTTGTCAGTGTTAGAGAAACTTTTTTTGCAAAAAAAATGGCGTTTTTTGTGATTAAGACCAACACCATTAATCCAGACACTAAACCTTTTAAAGTTTAAAGGGCTATGATCAGTGCTTTCACCACCAAAATGCATATTATATGCGGGCAAGTCCTGAGAAGTCCTGATCCAATTATGAAGAACAATTTTTTGATATATGGGGGAGAAAGTATTTCAGTCCGCATCATTTTTGAAAAAACATGGCAAAAAATTGCCTTTTTGGCCCCAAACCGGTCTGTGTAGATAACAACGAAACCCACCAAAGTGGATAGGATCATGAGATAATTTAATTAGCTTCAATATGACACCAAGAACAAGGTGTAATTTGAAGGCTCCGTAGGAATACCTCAAAATACTGGAGTTAGCCAAAACGGGAGCCATTTGGCCGCCATCTGGATTTCGAGGGTGACCGCCAAACAAAAATTTAATAGCACAACCTTGAATTATTGTGTATTAGTCATAAAAACTACCAAAAATTCAATGTGTGCTAGTGTAGTGATTCGGGCAGTAAATGCTTATTTTTATTTTGGCCTTCACTTACTGGTTCTGTTATGAATAAATGAGAATTTCAAACAGTGGCGGAGGGTTCCCAATCGGCGCAAAAGTCTCACACACAAAAGATGCATTTTTACTTCACACAAGTGGAATTGGATACAGCACAGTGTTAACACGCGGCCAAAGGCTGTAGCCTGCCATCGTACATCACATCGGTGTTAGCAGACAGAAGGCTTCGGAGATTCCGGCCATTAACGTCCAAACCGTTAAGTCCGTTTCACGAGGTGACTGTTTACAAAAATGTGTGAATTTCATCTGCCATTTTCAACAGAATACCACGTTTAGACCTATAACTGTATCGAATTGAAATCAGCATCGACTTGATTTGGCCAAGTGCTCGAAAAATCGTCCTCCTGCTTCCGAAGATCTTATCATTGGATACGAAGCTTGTTTTGATTTAACACCTCTAGGAATACTCACAATTTGTACTAGCGTGTGCTTTGGATTCAACGGCACGATTAGTCCGTCTGGATGGTCTTATGGGGACAGGAACAATCATTGGATCAGTCTTTTTCAAAGGCAAACTTCAATAGGAGATCAATACCTCCAAATGATTAATGATTACATTGTTCCATTCACTGAACAGAACCGATCCATTTCGTAGGGAGAGAAATGGACAGTTTCAGCGGCAGCGTGGAGTGGTGAGGGGGCACGTGAATGGTTTTTGCCCCTAAAACAGGAGGAAACTATAACCATAGACGTCTTGTACAAGACGTTGCTCTTGCTACTGCATTGATTGAACCGACCGCCATTGTGTCAGATTTTATGTCTCATGATTTTTCATCGTGGGGGACATTGAAATCAAAAGTTTTGTATCTTTTTAAATAATCTGATAAACTGGCAAGACGGATACCAAAGAAAGGTGCACCACTCCAGGATGGGCTAAAGCTCTGGTTAGATGCTCGCCAAATTCCCATTATAACAGACCAGACTTTTTCATCCAGGAAATGACGGACCTCTCGAGGACTGAGATTAAATAACCTACACTACTGAAAAAAAACGATCAGCATTTTTCAATAGCTTCGGCAACTGCATTTTACTTGGTTGACAAAAATGGACTCTATTACTTAACAGACTAAAAATGTTTCGATCACTTATGTAATATAAAAGTCTCCTAAAAGAGGTAGGATGCTTAATTTTGTTGCTATCAACGTGGTTCATATTTTGTTGTTTTCAATCCGATTAGTCATTAGTGGATTGGTGTTACCAAGACTTGTAGAGCGGTCGAGGAATAGAAGTAGTCTATGTTACGGAATACTCGATCCTTTTTCGTCCTCCTGGGCATCCCACACATCTTTTAAGTCGTTTGCGATGCGAAGAACTCAAAACAACACCAGATACGGGTTTGTTATTAAACGGGAATTGGCTAGCGACATGTAGTAGTAATGGAAATGTCGAAATTGAATGATGGCATGACCTTCAAGTGATCGGTCGTCATAAAGTGGTAAATCATTGTTTGGAGAGGTAAATGGGCAACACAAAAGACAGAAAAAAAACACAGGATATTTTTAAAGTGACAGCCTGAAGCGAAGGGTCTTTTACGCAGCTTTGGACGTTTTAAAAAAAATGAAGTGGTTTTTGTCTGAAAGTTGTTGTAACTTGTATGAGTGTTTTGGCCTATTGACCGTGGGAATGACGTAATGATAATACCGGGATTGGATTATATTAAAGCATAAACAACGACATATTGCATAATCGGTCCGATCTGCCAACGGATCAGCATAACTCAAATAGTACCATAATGATATGTTGGAAAACTTTGAAGACAAAATCGGCGCTGCACCTAAGATTGACAAATACCCAGGTGATCAGAGTAAGCTTATGATTATTTTAAATGGTCTAAACATTCCTAGAATGGATACCCTTAACAATTGCCGAATAACGTTCACGACTCTTAGAGCGACTAGAGAATACCGCATGACAATGCAAAAACAAAGGGCGCTGAATTTTGAACCGCACACGCAAACTGTTTCAGCCAGCACGATTAATGGGTTCGTGTCGATCCGCATGGTCCACTACTACAATGTAATCAAGTCGGCCAAAGAAGATTACAGATTAAGCAATATTAGGTGAGTTCCTCAGACTTCTTATTCTTTTAAAATTATTGTTAATTAATGCTACGTTACCGATGAATCCGAAAAGGACAAATAATGCAAATAGACAATTTACGCATGAAGGAAGCGTCGTAATCGCCTCGTGCTACGTACCAATACTTCTGTCAACAGGTACATGTAGAAATCAGAATAGTCTGCGAATTGTCACTGCCCGGGAAGAAAGAGTGATTGACGGTTCTGCGATTGTTCCATGTCGGCTAAAGATCATAGAAAAGAAGTTGTTTACGATATCGGTAAAATAATAGGGTATTCATCGTCTTCAGTGAGGAAGTCATTTAGGTGAAGGATGTGTAAAATGTGACTTTATCTATTTCTAGTGTTAGTCTGTGTCCTGCAGGTTACCATTGGTCTCATTAACCGGGTCATAAAGTTATCCATGCAGTTAAGTGGGTTGAAAAACGCTTAGCCTTGCATGCTTGTTTATAAATGAAAGTTTTAAAAATGCCACAGTTTGTTGGTTGTCGTCGTTTTAAACCAACATATCATTAAAACGAGCATACAGAAGAGATATATTCGTATAACAACTCCACGGTTTGTCTTCTTGCCAAGGAGGAACCCGTTATATTAGTGGTTTAGTCTGATAACCTCAAGAATGAACTCGTCAAATAGTTCGTCATTGTATTCTAAACCTCTTGACACGAAGCAATAATCCCGTTACTTTGACCAGAAAATTGGTTATGATAGATGTCGGCAGATTTCGTCTATCAATCATGAATTACAAATATAAGGGTTCTTAATGTGCTGTTTTGTTCAAAATCAAACACGACGCCAGAAGATGCTTTCACTTTAACTTAACAATGAGTTTATAGGTTAGAAACATTCGAAGTGGATTGAAAACAATATATTTCGATCCAATGTTCAACAGAGACAAATATTAGTGTCCAAAAATAGCACATCCCTCTGTTCTTCTACTATGTTGTTCGAATTCTTGAACAAGTACTGAAAGCAAAAACCGGTGTGATTCGACGTACTAAACGATTAACGTCATACTTGATTTGAACATGACTCCGTTGGGGGAAGAGAATGAGTAAATACTGCACATCAACGCGGAAGTTAAATCACAGGGTTTTCAAAACGACATCATTCAATACGTGGATGTCACGTTAATGATGCGAAAATTGATTATATATAGTGATTGCTACAGAGGGCGAGTGGCTTTTTAATAGCGGTTGTATGCCATAAGAGGTGTAATAAATGTAATTGTGTTATGTTACAGTCAGGTACATATGAAACTCATCTAATAGGAAAAATTGGGTTCGTCCCACACAGTAACCTGTTTATGTTGTAGACAAGTCAATAATAAAAAGATCTCTAAATGTTCAGGCAAACGAATTCCATATTTTTCAGCAATGTCTTAAAAAAAAGTGGGTTAACGGTAGTCCATCAATTTTACGTAAAAAAAATCCCCTAGTCATGTACATAAGATTTTCAAAACGTTGTCAAATTGATTATTTTGCATCTTTTCGATGCGCCAGACTGTCCATATCCAAATTAAATACAGAGTAGTTGTAAAATAGGCACATTGTAATTTGGAACAAATTTGTGTATAGGAATATCAGACTAGATTTAAACCATGTATATACACAGAGATTGTTGTGTCATATTAATTGGTTGAAGACCACAAAATAGTAATATCGTGAGCCTGAGTACTATTAATATTATGAAATACCTAGTTGCTAGTTAAAATACCGTTTTTAACTTAAAAACGTCCAAAACACATCTGAAAATGTGTATACGCATTATCTTGATCGAGTCAGTGACGTCAGTGCGTATTCAGCGGCCACAGCATAAATGGCAAGCGGTTTGTGAAGGAAGAATGAAGTGAAAGCACTAGCGTACACACTCGCACGATTAAAGTCGGCACTTAGATGCGCGCAAGAAAAGAAAATACGTGACTGTGTTACGTCACTGATCGAGGAAGATGTAAATGCAAACTCCTTGTAATTTACAGCTCACGATATATCAATTTTCCATCCAAATATGCAGTATCTATTCTCTTCTATAAAGCGAAACTACATAGGAAAAGATATAAGACAATGATATAACAACCACTAAATAGATCTTGCATGATTGGGAGGATTCTCGAGGAACATGTCATTAAAATAATGATATTATTGCTGCTACGTACACAACTGGCATTTTTGTCCATTTGGGTGCAAAGTTTGTTCCATACGTTTCGTTCTATGCATTGCATCGTGCGTTTTTCACAAACGCGCGTCACCTAATGCACGAACCTATACGGAAATTGCCGCGGACTACGGATTGTTTATGATCAGCGTTGATGCGTGCAGGCAGAGAGCCTCGGAAATGCGGTCTTTGAGTGACTGAACAATGGAGCACCGATTGTTGTTTCTGCGGCAAAGTTTGTTTCAGCAGGAATCTCGTGGGAAGTCCCGGCCATGGAGGTTTTCTTCAGACCAAGTTAATGCAGTAGTGACTATTATAGTAGAAGGTAAATTAAAATCAACATTTAGGATAGCCATGGTCAAGTGATAGTACCCTGGGTCCGTAGCTGCACTTACTTGACAGCGGCACAGCCAGGTAGGCTTAGCAGTAGCGTTAGTCACAGCTGTCGAGGCTTTTTTAATACTAGAATGACAAGGCGCTAGTGATGTTATTATAAAACAAATAATGACTGTTTTCATTAGTGTGGAGAAGCTTTTTCGACTGTTTCTAGCCTGGAACTCTCGTTTTTAATTATATTGTGATCGGGTCTTATCACCCACCCTGCACACTGTGCTGATGCAGGGAGCACGTAATTTTTCAGACGCCTAAATAGGGGTAACACTTTTTGAACACCTGACACTTCTTAACACTAGTGTTCTGTTCGTTTTCTGTGAGAAATACTCCCAGTTCCTTAAAATATCTGAAAATATTAAGAAAACTAATTAATGATTTAATCAAAATATCTATTTCATTTTTTTTCTGCTCAGAGTAAAAATAAAAAAAGTAGATTTTTTTCAGATCGCTGAGAACACATTGGACACCTTAAAACATTGGCGTTTTTTTTTAGCGTTTGAACATGGTGTCAGCATCTGAAGTGTACAGGGGATTTGCACTTGTCCAAAGGAGTGCAAGAACAGTCGTATCAATGAGCTATTTGATCTGAGAACGCATCAGATTATTCAAATATCAAGAAACTTTCACAGATTAAGAGTCAGACACAGATGATTTCTATACTAAGTATTACTTAGTAGTTTCTTCGCATATACTTGGAAAGAACAATATAGAACAGAGATAAAGGACAAAATGAATTGCTTTCATCATGTATTTATTTCCAAAGTATGGGCCAATCGTGTAGTACACTTCAAAATATAGTTATCACACTTTTTGGCATATTGCATATTGAAAATGGGCAACTTGTAGCAGTTGATCATGCTACAAGCATTGTTTAAGTAGAATTTCTAAAAGAGCTATGTAAAAAGTAAAAGTTTTTAAAGTGCCAACAGTAGTTTTTGGGATCCGTGGGTGCCCTTTTTGGCTGCATTATGTACTTCTAGATCGTAAAACTCTTAAAATTTTATGAGCTTAGTACATTGTCCAGTATGATTACAGGGATTGATCATTTACCTTACTTTATATACGATGTGCTAAAATGTGGTTTTGTGATTGTACCAATTGTACTTTGGGCACTATAACTTTTTAATAGAATATGTTGTAAAAGCTGGCCTTTTCACAGTGTGCATATTTCAATAGGGACAAAAAAGTCTACAAAGTAATAAGTACTCATGACTAAGAATTTTCAATTTGATGTAGAAAAAAATGTCTCTCTTTCTTGTCTCTTTTTGTAAAAATGTCAAACCACATTTTTTTGTGCTGCAAAACCACCTTAAACCCCACCAGCATGGTATTTAAAATTGTAATTGCTTTAAATGACACTAATCACATGCTGATTGGATGCTTTCTTCAACCTGTGATCCTTAAAAACATTGTTTTGTCAAAGTAGCGGCCATTTCTGGCCCGCCATTTGGATTTAAAGGTTACCGCAAAAAAAAGCATCAGCAAGGCCATTGCAGCAACATGAAATCACAAAACATTTATTATAGGTAGGTGATCAAAAAACTGTCAGATAGATTTATATGGTATTGCCACACACATTTGTTCGGTGTTTAGAGAATGTGCAAAAAAAATGGCTTTTTTTGGATAAGACCCCATTCATTCTAGACACTCTAACTTTAAGTTAAAGTGGGCATGATCCTGTGCTTTCACACAAATGCCTATTATTATGAGGGGCAAATTCTGAGAAGTCTTGATCCCAATTATGAAGAACAATTTTGATATATGGGGGAGAAAGTATTCAGTCCGCATCATTTTTTTGAAAAAAATGGCAAAAATATGCCTTTTTGGCACCAAAAACGGTGTGTAGATAACAACGAAACCCACAAAAGTGGATATGATCATGTAGATAATTCAATGATCTTCAATATGACACCCAAAAACAAGTGATTGAGGCTCCCACGCGGACAGTACCCTCAAATTACTGTCGTTAGCCAAACGGCGGCCATTTTGGCCGCCCATCTTGGATTTCGAGGTGACGCAACAAATAATGAGCACACCTCTGAATTATGGTGTATTATCATAAAAACTACCAAAAATCAAGGGGTGTGCTTAGTTTTAGTGATCTGCAAGAAATGATTAGTTTGTATTTTGGCCTTCACTTAATGGTTTGTTATAATAAATGAGACTTTCAAACAGCGCGCATTAGGGTTCCAATCTGCGCAAAAGTATTCACACTACAAAAAGATGCATTTTGCTTCACAAAGTGGACATTGGATACAGCACAGTTAACACCGCGGCAAAGGCCGGTCGCCTGTCCATCGTACCATCACATTCGGTGTGTAGCAGAAGTGCTTCGGAGATTCGGCATTACAGGCCAAACGTAAGTACGTTTCACGGAGTGCTGTTTACAAAAATGTGTGAACAGTTCATCTGCCATTTTAAACAGAATACCACGTTTGACCTATAACTGTATCGAATTGAAATCACTCGACTGAGTTTCTGCCAGTAGCGCGAAAATCGTCCTCCCGCTTCCTGGAAGATCTGATCTGGATACGAAGGTGTTTTGATTTAACACCTATAGGAACTCACAATGTACTAGCGTATGCTTTGGACTATCAACGGAGATTAGTCACTGTCTGGATAGGTCTTACTGGGACAGGAAAATCATTGGATCAGTCTTTTTCAAAGGCCAACTTCAATGGAGATCAATACCTCCAAATGATAATGATTACATTGTTCCATTCATTGGAAAGAACCGAAATCATTTTCCGTAGGAGAAATGGACAGTTTCAGCGGCAGCGTGCGTGGTTGAGCACGTGAATGGTGCCCCTACCAAACAGAGGAGAAACATAACAAGCGCTTGTACAAGTGTGTCTGCTACTGCATTGAACCGCGCCGTGGGTCCTGTTTTATGTCATGATTTTCTTCGCTGCGGGCATTGAATCTACAAGTTTTGTACAGTCCTTGAAAATAATCTGATTAAACTGGCAAGACGGATTACCAAAGAAGTGACACACTCAGGAGGGCTTAAAGCTCTTGTTAGATGCATCGCCAATTCCATTATCACAAGAACAGACATTTCATCAGAGAAATGACGGGAATCTCGAGGATGAGATTAAATAACCCTAACTACTGGAAACAAAAAAACGATTCATTTTTTTCAATTAGAATTACGGGAACTGCATTTTTACTTGTTTGACAAAATGGACTCTATACTAACAGGACTAAAAAGTTTCGATCACTTGTAATAAAAAGCCTCCTAAAAGATGTAGGACTGCTAATTTTGTTTTGCTATCAACGTTGTTTCATATTGGTTGTTTCAAATCCGATTTAGTCATTTAGTGGATTGTTGTTTACAAAGCGGTAGGCGGCGAAATAGAAGTAGTTCCTTTGTTACGAATACTCGATATCTTTTTCGTCACTCCTGGGCATCCAAACATCTTTTAAGTCGTTTGCGATGCAGAACTCAAAACAAACACAGATACGGAGTTTTAAAGCGGGAATGGCTAGCGACATGTGAGAATGGAAATGTCGAAATGGATGTGGCATGACCTTTAAATTGATCGGTCGTCATTAAAGTGGTACATAATGTGTATATATAACTGGGCAACCACAAAGACAGAAAAACACAGATAAAGTGACAGCCATGCAAGCGAGTCTTTTTCGCGCTTGGGCACGTTTAAAAAATGAAGTTGTTGTCTGAAAGTGTTTGTACTTTGTATGAGTGTTTGGACTGACCGTGTAATGAACCGTAATGATAATAACCGGGATTATATAAAGCATAAACAACCGGACACTATTTCATATATCTGTCGATCTGCACCGTTGATCAGCATACTACAAATAGTACCATTACATTGATATGTTGGAAAACTTTGAAGACAAAATCGGCGCTGCAAATAAGATGCCAAATACCCATGTGATCAGAGTCCAAGCTTACGTTATTTAACTGTCGTAAACATCTAGATGGATACCCTTAAAATGGCGAATAACGTTCACGACTTAATGCGCGACTAGAGAATTACAACGCATGCCGCACTGACAAACAAACGGCGCGCGTCATTTTTAACCGAACACGCAAAATTGTCCTTTCAGCCAGCACGGATGGATTTCGTGTTCGATCCGCAATGGTCCAATTATACAATGTTACATCAGTCGGCCAAGCAAGATTACAGATTAGAATATTAGGTGCATTCCTCAGGGACTCTTATCTTTTAAAAAATTATTGTTAATAATGATACGTTACCGATTGAATCCAAACAGACAACTATGCAAATAGGGGGCCCAACGCAGACGTAATCGCCTCGTGCACAATACTTCTGTCAAACAGGTAAGTAGAAAATCAGAATAGTCTGCGAACTTGTCACTGCCCGTGAAGAAAGAGTTATTGACGGTCTGCGATGTTTCCATGTCGGATAAATGATCCAAGAAGGTGTAAGCTATCGGTATAATATGGTACTCATGTCTTCAAGTGAGTGAGTCATTTAGGTGAATGGATTGTTTAAATTGACTTTATATATATAGTGTTGTCTGTGTCTGAGGTTTACATGGTGATCATTAAACCGGGTCATTACGTTATCCATGCAGTTAAAGTGGGTGAAACGCTAGCCGACATTGCTAAAATGAAGTTAAAGCACAGGTGTGGAGTATTTAAACCAACATATCATTAAAACGAGCAGACAGAAGAGATATATTCGTATAAAACAACTAACGGTTTGTCTTCTTGCCAAGGAACCCGGTAGTCTTGATAAACCTCAAGTATGAACCTAGGCAAATATTTCTTCAGTGTATGATAACCCTATTTACCGAAAGCAATAAATCCAGTCCTTTGACCAGAAAAAGTGGTTATTGATAAGAGGTCTTCAGCTTTCGTCTTATCAATCATGAATCAAATAAGTGTTCTCATGTGCTCTTTTGTTCAAAAATCAACACACGGACGACAGAAGATTGCTGTCACTGTAACCTTTAACGCATAGTTTAATAGGTTAGATCATTCGAGTGGATTGAAAAACACTTATTCGAATCCAAATGTTTAAATCAGAGACAAATATTAGTTGTCCCCTAAATAGCAAACATCCCTCGTTCTTCTCCTCTTGTGTCGAATTCTTGAAAAAACAAGTATGAAGCCAACCGGTGTGATATCGACGTAATCTAAACGCGTAACGTCCTACTAGTGATGAAACATGACTACCTTTGGGAAGAAGCATGAGTAAATACTGCACATCAAACGCGGAAGTTAAAGCACAGGGTTTTCAACCAACATCATTCCAATACATGGATGTCACGTACTGCGAAAATTTGATTATATTATAGTTATTTTTTTTTTTTTTTTTTTTTTTGCCTACCGAGGGCGTAGTGCTGTATTAATAGCAGGTGTATGCCATACGAGGTAAATGCTAATGTGTTATATGTTTACAGGAGGGTACATAATGAAACTAACTAGAATAGTGAAAAAGTGTTCGTCCCACACATAAACTGTCTTGTTGTAGACAAGTCAACATAAAGATCTCTAAATGTTCAGGCAACGAATTTCCATATTTGTCAGCACTAGTCTAAAAAAAGGTGGTTAACGTTATTCCATTATATTGTACGTACAAAAATCCCTAGGTCATGTACTAAAGATTCAACGTTGTCAAATTGATATTTTGCATTCTTTTCGATGCAGCCAGACTGTCATATCCAAAAATTAATACAGAGTAGTGTAAATAGGCAAAATTGTAATTTGGAACAAAAATGTTTATAGGAATATCAGATAGATTTCATACATGTATATACACGAGATTGTTGTGTCATATTAATTGGTGCAAGACACAAAATCGTAATATCGTGAGCTGAGTACTATTAATATTATGAAATTTACATAGTTGATAAGCTTTAAAATGTTTTTAACTTAAAAACGTCCACATCTGAAAATGTCAGTGATACTGCATTTATCTTGCTCGAGTCAGTGACGTCAGTGCGATATTCAGCGGCCACAGCATTAAATGGCGAGCGGTTGTTGAAAGCACTAGCGTACACACTCGCACGATTAAAGTCGGCACTTAGAGGCGTGCGAGAAATACCTGCCTGTGTTTACGTCATGAGCGAGGAAGTAAAGCCATCCTTGTAATTCTCAGCTCACGATATATCAATTTTCCATCCAATATTCAGTATCTCTTCTCTTCTATAAAGCGCAAACTAACATATGAAAAGATATAAGACCAATTATATAACACCTAAATAGATCCTTGTCATTTGATGGAGGGATTATCGGTAACATGTCATTAAATAAATGATATAATGCATGCTTACGTCACACACGTGCATTTTTGTTCCATTTGGGGTGCAATTGGTTCCATACGTTTCGTTCTATTGCATGCCTCGTGCGTTTTTCACAAAACGCGCGTCACCTAATGCACGCACCTATAAGGAACTTTGCTGCAACTACGATGACTATTATGATCAGCGTTGATTGCGGTGCAGCAGCGAGTCCTCGGAACTTGCGGTCTTTGTGTGACTGAACAATGGACGCACGCTCTTGTTGTTTCTGCCGGTAAAAGTTTATGTTTTTTCAGCAGGATCTACGTGGAATTCCCGGCCATGGAGGTTTCTTCAGACCAAGTTTATGCAGTGACTATATAGTAGAAGGTAAATTAAAGTCAGCATTTAGCCCTAGCCCTGCAGAGCTAGACCCTGGGTCCGTAGCAACTTACTTGACAGCGGCACAGCCCAGGCTAGGGCTTAGCCGAGCGTAGTCAAGCTAGTCCGAGCTTTAATACTAGAATGACAAGGATCTACTTAGATGTTATATAAAACAAATAATGAATGTTTTTCATTCGTGCAATGGAAAGAATATTTTCATTCGTTGAAAGATGAAATGTTCCATTCAACTCGGCTAACGCTCGTTGAATGGAACATATCATCTTTCAACTCATGAAAATATTCTTACCATTGCACTCATAAACATTCATTATTTGTATACTGTCTGATACTCAAAAGTAGAGGCAAACGACGTGACGCATAGTCAGGGCAAAGCATATGCAAAAGTGCAAGTAACATTTTTTTTTTGTTTGTTTGTCGTATCCACAAGTCATTGTTAATGGCTTTGTGGTTGTGTTAGGATTTGTTCAGCAAGAGTGTGATTAGCCGGGGCCGCGTGTACAATGAACGGACTCTCCTAACATGGCCGCTATTTGAGGCTGGGGCGGCGGATTGGGAACAGTCAGGGGTTTACACCCTACTCTTATTCGACACTGACCTGTGCGATGAACATGTACAGTTGTGGCTCTCTGTACACGGGACCGAGGCTTAACGTCCCCTCCGAAGGACGGGATGCTTTCATATCCATTTGCCAATTGACCAAGTGAACCATGGAGGAGAGCGGTAATTCTGTGTTTAATCAATAGCTGGATACAGATCAAATCCAGAATTGGTAGTACCCGAATAAATCCCAGCAAGTGCCACGACCCCACCAGGATTCGAACCCGGGAATTTTGATTGTAAATTTGCGCCAGAGGCAAGCACCCTAACCGCTAGGCCACGCTCTCCCACAAAGTAAAAATACTCCCGCAAGTAAAAATAACATGGAGCCTGTCAATGTACTTCAGAGGGCAATCCGTCAGGACATCCTTGAAAGCGTCAAGAGTCCGGAGATTTACTGTATCCACTGATAGAGTATTTCATTCCCGGTTAGTGCCTGGAAAACAGCAGCAACCTTAGGCTGAGATTCTGGAGTTACGGTAACTCCAGCGGGCATAGTCGTTTAGAGCGACGTCGAAACGACGTTGGCACGTCGAAAACAGGTAGGTCGACGGTTTTTATCAATTTACGTCGAAAATGCAATTGAATCGACGTTTTAAGAACGACGTCAATCGATTTGCATTTTCGACATAAACAGTGTGTAAATTTCTAAAAACTCTCGACGTCTTTTCGACGTTCAGCGTCGATTACCCACTGGGTAGTGTCATTAAGTCTTGATGACTGACCTCTGGCTGCAGTAGATGACATGTCCACCAGGCTAAATCTGATTCTGTATAGCATTTAAAGGCGACGAAGCATGCGACGGTTCTTGAGAGATGTCCAGTTCATTGCGTGGACCATGGCTGAGACATTGACTCTCCTATCATAATTGTTAGTGACAAAGCGTGCTGTACTTCTTTGAATTTGTTCGAGCTTTTTAATCCATGGGTGTCAAAACGACCCTAATTATCCAGCCTCAGTGTGCCATTGCCGACATAAATATGCATGATGTTTGGAATGGTAGCTTTAGCCAGGTAGGGGGAACCAAGGTTTACGGAGTGGACATATTTTAAAACTTCTCCAATCATGTTGAAAAGTCCACCACATTATTTGTGTGACTATAAGGATTCCAAAATGGCTTGGACTTACTGAGTGAAAACAGCAAAAATAGGTAAAAATTGGCAATTTTAATGGTACAGAAGTCAACATTTACAGTTGCTTCGATTTTGTAAAAATATTAAAACCCTCGTCTTTTTTATGAGAAAAATCCTGAAGGGAGTATGATTTGTGTTCCTGAGCACCCGATTCCCATATTTGGTACAGCTGGATAGCTTAACACTTCAGTGTATAAGGGGGGTCTACGTGGACCTAATATTTTGGGGTTTTTTGGCTCCATGTTTTAAAGCTCCATGCGCTAAAGTTTTCACGATATTTTTTCGTGGGAACTATGTCAATTTGAGCTTTGTCGCAGTGGCAATGTCATCAATTGTGAGGATCAGTTGAGTTTCACACGATCTCTGTTTGCGAAATCCATGGTCTTCTTCTTAGCGTATCCACAAGTCATTGGTAATGGCTTGTGGTGGTGTTAGGATTTATTCAACTAAGTGTGTTGATCCGGGGTCGCGTGTATCCATGATACGGACGCTCCCAACATGACCCGCTATTGAGGCTGGGGCGGATTGGGAACAGTCAAGGGTTTTCACCCTACTCTTATTCGACACTGACTGCTTTGTACATGCACAGTGGTGGTGGCGCGTGATTGATAATATATTTACAAATATTCTTAATAACAAAATAATACCAGGCATTTTATTCAATGACATCACATATCACTTTCCTGTTTTCCAGATACTAAATTGTAAAAGTACAAATAATCCTAATCCTAAATCCAACAACTATTACATGACTCGGAAAATAAATAAAGTTAATATTGCCTCATTTGGAAATGAATTACAACAACAGAACTGGAATAATGTCACGAACTGTGATTCTGCGAATGATTCTTATCATCTGTTCATTTCTAAATTCACGATTTTATATGATAAACACTTACCCAACATTAAAAAGAAAATAAACAAACGTCAAGAAGCTAAACCTTGGATCACTATAGGCATAATAAAATCAATTAACAATAGGAATAAATTATATAAAACTTACCTTAAACACCCAATGAAGCAAATAAAAATAAATACATTAATCACAGAAATACATTAACACAATTAATTAAATATCGCGCAAAACTTATTTCACAAATAAATTTAACTCTTATAAAAACAATATTAAAAACACATGGAAAACCATTAACAATATCCTTGGCAAAACAAATAAAGCAAAAAATCCTAGCTATTTCACTGATGGTCCTACGAAGATTATTGATCCCAAAGACATTGCTGAGAGATTCAATAAGTTTTTTGTTGAAATTGACCCAAATTAGCCAGTCAGATCCATTCTCCAACCAGCTTCCATGATTTCCTAAAGACACCTTATGAAAAATCGTTTTTTTTTCAGTCCAACAAAACCCAAGGAAATTCATGATATTATCTCCAAATTCCGAAATGGTAAGAGTTCTGGTTTTGATGATGTTAGTCCTTTGGAGTTAAACAAATTGCCCCCTTCATCTGTCAACCACTTGCCCATGTCTTTAATCTTTCCCTTTCTACTGGTGAAACATGGGCTTTAAATAACACCACGATGGAGATGCTTGCAGTTGCACAGAGGACGATGGAGCGAATCATGCTTGGTATCAGACTCCAAGATAAAAAGAGAAACTGCTGGATCCGATCACAGACAGGAGTTATTGATATTATCGACTGCATTAGGAGTGCCAAACATAGATGGGCAGGCCATGTTGCTAGACTGCAGGATAACAGGTGGACCAACAGAGTGACAGAGTGGACCCCCAGAGAATGGACCAGAAAGCCAGGACGTCCAAAAACCAGATGGAGAGACACAATGATAAAACAACTTGGTCCAACTTGGACAAGAATGGCCAAAGATAGAGATTTGTGGAAGCATTCTAGGGAGGGGTTCCTCCATCGTGAGTGATCAAAGCCCTGGATATGGATATGGATATTTCTACTGGTGTTTTCCCTGCTGAACTGAAAGTTCTAAAGTCATTCCAGTTTTCAAGAAGGATGACCCGCACTCATTTTCCAATTATCACCCTGTTTCACTTCTACAAAATGTTTCTCTAAAATCCTCGAACGCCTGATCTATAATAGGCTTGACAATTTTTTTTTCTCTTCGCACAATATCCTTCACTCCAATCAATATGGAATGTCTTTCAGGAAACAGCATTCCACTGATCTGGCTCTACTAGACATTATTCGGCTCTCTCAATTGATCATCATAGCATTGGTATCTTTCTTGACCTATCTAAGGCGTTCGACACCATAGACAATTCCATTCTCCTACCCAAGCTTTCTCATTATGGTATACGTGGAACTCACTTGGCGCTTCTTGCAGACTATCTTTCCGATAGGCAACAATTTACCTGCTTTGATACTCATCCGACTGGTGGTCTTCCTGTTGAATGCGGTGTCCCACAAGGCTCTATACTCGGGCCTCTTTTTTTCCTTCTCTATGTGAACGACATCTCCCATTCCTCTGATCTTCTTTCTTTTGTTCTATTTGCAGATGACACTAACATATTCCTCTCTCATCCCAACCTAGATACCCTCATAAAACCATTCAACACTTAAATGGTTCATGTCACAAATTGGTTTAAAGCAAATAAGCTCTCACTTAATGTTAAAAAACTAACTACATTTACTTCACCAAAAAGTCTAAACTCCCTAAACTCAACAAATTAATCCCGTAAATAACACTACTTTTCTAGGCGTGGTAATTGACAAACATATGAACTGGAAAGACCATATCTCCAAGATCACAAATCAAGTGTCTAGAAGTATTGGTGTTCTTAGAAGACTCAAATACACCCTACCACCTAATGTCCTGTTCACATTATACAATACTCTTGATCTTCCCTATATTTCATACAGTAATATTGCCTGGGCAATTTCGAATAATACACTTAACTTATCGCACTGTCCCTGGAACTCAAATAATCCAATTTACCTTGATAGACTATTTAAACTTAAAAAACGAGCAATCCGTATTTATACTGGTTCTCCCTATTTAACTCATACTAAACAATTATTCCACAAGCTAAAAAAGTGACCAGTTTATTAACTATACGTAACTTCAATTTTATGGTATAAACAGTTTTAAATACATTTGTTGTTGATGCAATTTGATATAAAGAGAAATATTGTAACCTATATAATTTCAATTGAATGGGTTATAAAAAAAACACAAATTACAAGACTAGATACTTTTACTTTATCAGTATTCCCATTAAATTTAAACGATTATCAAAAGAGACAACGATCATTATGATCGGTATAATACTGGCCACCATTTCAGCATATTTTGTATTTTCTCCTGATGATGTGAAACAAAACCCAAAACTAAAGTAATTTTTGTGGCGAGCCAAGTTTCTTGGTTGATTAACCACTGATGGGAGTTGAATCATATTGACAATTTAATTGCCAGCATGCGGCTTTGTTATTCGAATAGGTTGTTGTATGTGATGATACTAAAGCATCTATGTCCGACATAATATAAAACTACGAGCCTACTACAATTATGTATTGAACATACACTATCAAGTTACACTGCGTTTTGGCGTATACATCTTGCGACAATACGACAAATTATGTCGTATTGTGTCATATATTTTACTAAGGGATTTTATTGTATTCATTTATTTTATTTTTAATCAATCAGTGGATATTTCTACTGGTGTTTTCCCTGCTGAACTGAAAGTTGCTAAAGTCATTCCAGTTTTCAAGAAGGATGACCCGCACTCATTTTCCAATTATCACCCTGTTTCACTTCTACAAAATGTTTCTCTAAAATCCTCGAACGCCTGATCTATAATAGGCTTGACAATTTTTTTCTCTTCGCACAATATCCTTCACCCCAATCAATATGGCTTCAGGAAACAGCATTCCACTGATCTGGCTCTACTAGACATTATTCGGCTCCCTCAATTGATCATCATAGCATTGGTATCTTTCTTGACCTACCTAAGGCGTTCGACACCATAGACCATTCCATTCTCCTACCCAAGCTTTCTCATTATGGTATACGTGGAACTCACTTGGCGCTTCTTGCAGACTATCTTTCCGATAGGCAATCATTTACCTGTTTTGATACTCATCCGACTGGTGGTCTTCCTGTTGAATGCGGTGTCCCACAAGGCTCTATACTCGGGCCTCTTTTTTTCCTTCTCTATGTGAACGACATCCCCCATTCCTCTGATCTTCTTTCTTTTGTTCTATTTGCAGATGACACTAACATATTCCTCTCTCATCCCAACCTAGATACCCTCATAAAACCATTCAACACTGAAATGGTTCATGTCACAAATTGGTTTAAAGCAAATAAGCTCTCACTTAATGTTAAAAAACTAACTACATTTACTTCACCAAAAAGTCTAACAAACTCCCTAAACTCAACAAATTAATCCCGTAAATAGCACTACTTTTCTAGGCGTGGTAATTGACAAACATATGAACTGGAAAGATCATATCTCCACGATCACAAATCAAGTGTCTAGAAGTATTGGTGTTCTTAGAAGACTCAAATACACCCTACCACCTAATGTCCTGTTCACATTATACAATACTCTTGATCTTCCCTATATTTCATACAGTAATATTGCCTGGGCAATTTCGAATAATACACTTAACTTATCGCACTGTCCCTGGAACTCAAATAATCCAATTTACCTTGATAGACTATTTAAACTTAAAAAACGAGCAATCCGTATTTATACTGGTTCTCCCTATTTAACTCATACTAAACAATTATTCCACAAGCTAAAAAAGTGACCAGTTTATTAACTATACGTAACTTCAATTTTATGGTATAAACAGTTTTAAATACATTTGTTGTTGATGCAATTTGATATAAAGAGAAATATTGTAACCTATATAATTTCAATTGAATGGGTTATAAAAAAAACACAAATTACAAGACTAGATACTTTTACTTTATCGGTATTCCCATTAAATTTAAACGATTATCAAAAGAGACAACGATCATTATGATCGGTATAATACTGGCCACCATTTCAGCATATTTTGTATTTTCTCCTTATATGTGAAACAAAACCCAAAACTAAAGTAATTTTTGTGGCGAGCCAAGTTTCTTGGTTGATTAACCACTGATGGGAGTTGAATCATATTGACAATTTAATTGCCAGCATGCGGCTTTGTTATTCGAATAGGTTGTTGTATGTGATGATACTAAAGCATCTATGTCCGACATAATATAAAACTACGAGCCTACTACAATTATGTATTGAACATACACTATCAAGTTACACTGCGTTTTGGCGTATACATCTTGCGACAATACGACAAATTATGTCGTATTGTGTCATATATTTTACTAAGGGATTTTATTGTATTCATTTATTTTATTTTTAATCAATCAGTGGATATTTCTACTGGTGTTTTCCCTGCTGAACTGAAAGTTGCTAAAGTCATTCCAGTTTTCAAGAAGGATGACCCGCACTCATTTTCCAATTATCACCCTGTTTCACTTCTACAAAATGTTTCTCTAAAATCCTCGAACGCCTGATCTATAATAGGCTTGACAATTTTTTTCTCTTCGCACAATATCCTTCACCCCAATCAATATGGCTTCAGGAAACAGCATTCCACTGATCTGGCTCTACTAGACATTATTCGGCTCCCTCAATTGATCATCATAGCATTGGTATCTTTCTTGACCTACCTAAGGCGTTCGACACCATAGACCATTCCATTCTCCTACCCAAGCTTTCTCATTATGGTATACGTGGAACTCACTTGGCGCTTCTTGCAGACTATCTTTCCGATAGGCAACAATTTACCTGTTTTGATACTCATCCGACTGGTGGTCTTCCTGTTGAATGCGGTGTCCCACAAGGCTCTATACTCGGGCCTCTTTTTTTTCCTTCTCTATGTGAACGACATCCCCCATTCCTCTGATCTTCTTTCTTTTGTTCTATTTGCAGATGACACTAACATATTCCTCTCTCATCCCAACCTAGATACCCTCATAAAACCATTCAACACTGAAATGGTTCATGTCACAAATTGGTTTAAAGCAAATAAGCTCTCACTTAATGTTAAAAAACTAACTACATTTACTTCACCAAAAAGTCTAACAAACTCCCTAAACTCAACAAAATTAATCCCGTAAATAGCACTACTTTTCTAGGCGTGGTAATTGACAAACATATGAACTGGAAAGATCATATCTCCACGATCACAAATCAAGTGTCTAGAAGTATTGGTGTTCTTAGAAGACTCAAATACACCCTACCACCTAATGTCCTGTTCACATTATACAATACTCTTGTTCTTCCCTATATTTCATACAGTAATATTGCCTGGGCAATTTCGAATAATACACTTAACTTATCGCACTGTCCCTGGAACTCAAATAATCCAATTCACCTTGATAGACTATTTAAACTTAAAAAACGAGCAATCCGTATTTATACTGGTTCTCACTATTTAACTCATACTAAACAATTATTCCACAGCTAAAAAGTGACCAGTTTATTAATTATACGTAACTTCAATTTTATGGTATAAACAGTTATTAAATACATGTGTTTTGATGCAGATTTGATATAAAGAGAAATATTGTAACCTATATAATTTCACTTGAATGGTTTTTAAACACCAATTACAAACTAGATACTTTAACTTTATCAGTATGCCCATTAAATTTAAACGATTATCAAAAGAGACAACGATCATTATGATCGGTATAGTACTGGCCACCATTTCAGCATATTTTTGTATTTTCTCCTGATATGGAAACAAACAACTAAGTAATTTTGTGGCGAGCCAAGTTTCTTGGTTGTTAAACCACTGATGGGAGTTGAACCATATTGACAATTTCTTGTCCAGCATGCGGCTTTGTTATTCGAATAGGTTGTTGTATGTGATGATACTAAAACATCTATGTCCGACATAATATAAAATTACGAGCCTACTACAATTATTATGAACATACAATATCAAGTTACACTGTGTTTTGGTGTATACATCTTGCGACAATACGACATAATTATGTCGTATTGTGTCATATATTTACTAAGGTGGGGAAAAAAAAATTTTTTTGTCATTCATTTATTTATTTTTACTCATTAAGGTGCCATTTTGTGAGCCTTGTAGCTACATTTTTATTTATATTTCATATAAAAGATGCAGTTGATTTTGATGTTATGATCAATGTCGCTCACTAGGTCCAATAAGCCACTGTGTTTTAAGTTTACAGTTTCACTGTGTTCTTTTACAAGAAAAAAATTTAAAAAAAAATCTTCCAAATGACCATTTCAAAAACCAATGACCAAAAAGAACCAAAATTAAAAAACACCCAAAAACGCATTTTAAAAAATAAATCATTAAAATTCACTTTTTTCCCCTTTTTTGGAAGTCGAAGGGGCTAGGCTGTGGATCACGAATCTACGCCTTTATATTTTGGAATCCTTTCACCCCCATCCTAGAGAATTACTCAGTACGTCTATAGATAGTCTGATTTTTTATTCCTGTCAGTAAACGCATATTGTCGATGTACGAACACATCTGGAGGGGATGTTTTGAGATAAAAACTAAAAAGCCGAATTAACAGCTGAATGCTCAACTTTGTTGGTCCAGATAAGATGCTTTAAACCCCTTTTTAGTATCGAATATGTAAAGGTTTCATACCAGATTCAATTGAATAGATTGTCTACCAGTCTGAGACACGCTATCGATTCCTTTGTTTGGAGACAATCAAAGAAGGGATAAAGTGTCATGAAAATCGAGGCCTGGTGAACCTCTTAATCCTGAGGAGGATTAGGCCATGGGCGTAAATATTGTAGTTCAGTTTAGGAGACCAAAACTTTTAGTACTTATAGATAGTGATTGGACAAAGACTCAAACATTATTTCGGAAACAGACGAATAAATGTAAACCATCGCGAACGAGGCTTAAAATCTATGTACATACATCCCGAAGTTCCCGAAAAAAAATACAATTTGATGTAAAATTAACAAATAGAGGCATTTTAATTTTTGCTTTTTTTGACATACGAGAACGGGCGGATGTTTCGCCACGGCTTCATTGATCCGAAAGCGCCCATTTTTGCTCTCCTCGTGCGGTCAAAGTTATGACCAAACATCGTGTTGACTCGAATTGTTATTGCTGACACTGTAATATGATGGATTAATGAAAGCAATAATAAAATTAGAAAAGTTACAGAATGCCATAGTTGTTCATTTCGTTGTGTTTAATTATTATTGAAGTGGCAACACTGCGATTATGATGGTCACCAACGACGTAAATTATGGATGGTCATCACTTGGACTTCACCATTTGCCTGCGAGTTGGATTTGTGCGGAATCGTTTGTTTCGAGTAAGCTATTGGGCGGGAAATTAAAATGGAAAATACTCAACAAAAATGTGGACAATTTTTAACTTATGTGATTGATATGTATCTACGTTACTTAAGCTTTCCATCCATACCAAATTTTTCCAAATAGTCAGATCATGACATATTTCCTTTAAACGTATCAGAATTTCTAATAGTCCTTAGAGCGAAAATATGAAGAAGGAAAATGCATGCACATTTTGATATCGAAAAAAACCATATAGAAAAAAATGCAGTATTGAAATTCCTGATAGTGGATATTCTCCCTCCAGCAATAATGACAAAATTTTTGGCGAGTAATAATTAGTCCTACTATTCGTATATTTTCTTGTCTTCATGTTGAATTGGCTCCATTGTAGGATTCAAGTTTGATGTTTGGAATTTATACAGATATTGCCTTGCATTATTTTCTTCGTGAAAATGGACATTTTTTAATTAATTGCATTATCTGATCCGTCATCGTCACATTAGAATTTCTATTGAATTAGGGGCAAATACATACACCGCTCTCAGAACGAATGGAATCTTCGACACGCCCCTAAACTTTTAATTACGTACAGGAATAAAAAAGTCCTACTATAAGAGGATCTTTTTCTCCATAGTTAAATATTCTAGACAAGGTCATAACTTCAGTATTTGGCGGCCGCGGCGATAGCCCTGACCTGCTAGACATTGCCGTCGATTTCTGTTTTTTGGTCTGCACACCACATTTCTATTTACTTTCAATTCCGTCTCTCCTATGTTAATTCCAGGAAATTTTACCATGTTTATTTTTGAGCCCAGAATGCCCGTTCCCCAAATTCGTGCTTAACCATCAGTGTATATAACTCATGCGTATGTCCTACACAACAGACCTTTTCATACCAGTTTACACAGTTTTGTTTTGGACAATGTCGTCAGATTTTTCCTCTAGGGGATTTTAGGCTAAAAGGCTTTACAAACATGCAAAAATATCAAGTTGCAAATATTTTTCAACTATGCCAGTGTCCTCTGAAATGAAGAGCAGACTTAGCAACAAATATATATTTGAATAAGTTATCGGACGTTCGCAAAATACTATACTTTTGCCAACTGTAGTTAGATTTGTCAATTTGCTGATATAGTACATGTGGAACTGTATTTTTGTGAAAATTTCATATACAATCTTGCAACCAAGGTTTTTCTAAATCAAAATTGTATGAGGAATCCAAAAATCATGGGTGTCATTTTTTAAAATGTGTTCTTGGATGTATTCTAGGGGGGCAAGGTTTATACAGGGGTCAAAAAAAATATAAAAGGGGCCAAAATGTGTTTTAAGGTATACCATCATGTTCAGTACCTTTCAAGGATTACAGAAAGGTATAGTTTGCCCTACCTGAGGGTTATAGTAAAGATTTACAAGGCAAAACGGGTTCAATGTCACACTGGGGGTAAAACTTCAGATTCAATGGTTTATTTTAAAAATGGTGCCAAATTGTTCGCCTTACTATATAAAACCCTAAAATATACAGGTCGCGTTGTCAATGACGTTTTGATGATAATGAAGTGGGCAAATATGGCCGTGGTCCACAGGGTCTATGGGAGACCACTAATCATATCTGTAAAAGTCTCACTTTGAAAGGTGAAACACGGAATCTATATATATTTTCTTATTCAGTGTGACCCAATGAACGATTTAAAACAAGTTTCAACAAAATCGGACCTTTCTATAAATAATGACCTTGAACTTTCTTGAGCCTATTGTACTAAAACAATAGGTCGTAAATATGGCAAACTACACCTTTTTAGAAACCTTATGAGAAAACGAACAGATTGGTATAAATTTTAAAACAATTTAAACACTTTTATTCTTTTCCCCTGTACAAAATTTCCCCCTTATCAAACTCCCAAGAACACATTTTAAAAAATGACACCCATAGTTTTCAGATTCTCCATGAAATTCTGTATTGGAAAAACATATTGTGTCAAAATTGTATGAAAAAAACTAAACCAAAACATTAATTTTCCCCATGTACTAATATTTATACTGAAAAGATACATTTTCGAATTGATCCGACTGCATCGACCCTAAGACTGCTTGACCTTGAAATCAGAGATCAATATAATTGATTGACTGATTAATTAATTGATTGATATTATATAATTTAATACGCTCATTTGCACATTTTTTTTTTACATATCCACAGGCACGTTCATGCGTGACAGTATCACGCACATGGATTCTAACCCATAATGTTATATCCGAAGAAAAACTTGAGGAGATTTCCAGAAAGAAGCGCCCCAATTTTTGTCGAAGCCAGGTTTTTTACATATTTGGAATGCTTACCAATATATTAGATCACACCTGAAGTGAATAAGCCGAATACGCCGTTTTTATGTAATAAGATGATGATTTAGTTGTTTCTGTCGTGCACGACAGAAAGTCAAAGCATGGTTTTCTATGGGGAACGATTACGATAGCGGCCAAGTTCAAAACAAGGTTTGCGGGTTTTTTTTTGCACCTGTTTGTCCAGTAAACCTTCGAAACATTCTCGGTAGGTGGTCTACAACCGATCCAGTGAAATTTTAGAGAAATTTGTATCCTAAAAAAATCTCCTCCTGTCACTTTAAGTCTCGTCACTACTTTTTTTAAAGAAAAAAATTAAACGTGTATTATCTTTTCTAGAGTCAAATGACCGAGATATGTGGATTGTTTTAACTGAAAGAAATGTGATATGAAAAGTTGGCAGTTGAATGAATAACGCGCTGCTGTGGTAACATAGGGACCGTTGACCACAATTATGGCCAGTTTGGGTAACGATCTTTTAACGCAAAACTCTTGTAAATGAAGACATTGCCGCAGACAAATCGGAAGAAGAAAAAAGATATAACATTGAAATTGACATTGGAAACCAAAATAATAGTTGGAATTTGTTAATACGCTCATTCGCAGGTACTTATGTAAACATTGCAAAACGCTGCATGAATTTGATAACTTGATCATGACTAAATTTGCCTTACATCGACGATGGATTAAGCCGATGGGTAAATTGAATATTCATGAACGAAATATACATTTTTAAGGCTTATTCAGCTGTCTAATGGAATAATTGATCCTCTAATGTGGGAAATAATTAATAAAAAATGCTAATGAAAACAGCTAAAAAAATATCATCGTACTCCCGAGTGCTCCTGCAGCTCAACAAAGAGACCCTTAAAAATTTACCCTTTAACGGTTATATGCGTAACTGGTGTTACTTAAAGCCAGTACATTTTTGTACCCAGGATCGGGTTTCGACGGTTCTGAGAAATATCATGGGGCCATGATATAGTAATGCATGGATGCCTTGAGTGATTAAATTCTACACTCAAGTTTCACCGATGGGAAAATTTAGTCAACGCTTTACAGCTCTGTAGTATATTGTAGTATATCGAGGGTTTACTGCAAGAAGGTCCTATCTGCAATAACTGCCATTTGTCAGTTGTGTTCTTAGTAAGTGTTAAACCTGCCAAATCTAACACCTGGCAGCTATTGCAGATGGAGCATTTTGCCCTATACCCTCGATATAAATATTTAATCATCTTGCAGCTATGAACTTCGATAAGGCACAGGATTACGCCCAAGAGATTATCCGCTGTGATAACGTTATAATGAAGTCACGACGAAAAACTCACCTCTAAAATTTCATTTGTAATATTACAGTCATCAGTGTGTGTCAACACGTTTCTCCTATGTACCTCTCTGAAAAACTCCTCCCAAAAGTTTGGATTTTGAACATGTCTACCTTCGCTTTCACTACAAGTATTCATATTAACGTTCGCAAGTCCGAATGAAAATAGGTTAGCTAGTCCAAAAAAGTTTGTTATACTCTAATTTTCAGGATTTAAAAGTTAATCCTTAGGATTGTAGTGAGTGACCAATCAATGTTAGGACTTTAATCCACATTGCAATAACATAAAATCATATCGTCGCTGAGCGGGAAAAACCTCATATGTGCAATTGACCATTAAGAGCAAAACCTCACATGTAGTAAAAACAGTAACATGACAAAACCTCATATGTAACATTTCGAGAGACACCAAAAACTGAATAATTTGGTGTAATGTCTTACACAAGTAAAAGAAAGGTTTTCCTTTGTAAATATATACAGTTTCTGAAATAAACTGCAATATGATTTACTGTCATATTTGGTATGAAATTCAAACTAGAACCCGATGTGACCGAAATGCACAAGTGAGGTTTTACATATGTGGTTTTGCATTTGACCTCTGGAGTTAGGCCCTACATGAGTTTTTTGCCGCCCAGCGACGATATTAGATTTGATTTCAAATCGAATTTATCTAATATGATTGAATCTAGGGCAAATAGGATTAAATTTTAAATCTCTTTTGATTGGTCACTAATTAAAATCCTATAAGGATTTAATTTTAAATCTCTGAAATTTAGAGTGTAGTCCGAAACACGATAGTATGAAATCGGAATTTTCAATCGATATTAGTTGAATATTGATATAATATTGGATGATTTGAGTAGGATACAATAATTTATCGGTCAAGCTATGAGTTTTGAAAATATTGTACGAGACCGATAAATTCTTGTATCCTGCGATGAAAATAGCTGAAAATCATCCAATATTATCATTATTATGTTTTCAGAATCTGACTTGAACCCAAACTAGTTCCTATAACATTAGTGAAAAGACAATTTATACACAAAGGTCCTGTGGGATCTGAAAAGTGGAACAAGTAAACATCACTTAGGGGAACTAACAACATAATTACCAGGAACATAAGTAGACACCAGGAAAAAAAAATAGAATTGGTAGACACCAGGAACCACTAAAGAAATAGGACCAACACACATCGGGAACCATCAAAAATGGAACCGGGAACCACCCAAAAAACTGAACCAGAAACCACCAAAGAAATGGAACCAATAACCACCAAAATATACAAACAGTAGACAGCAAAACCCAAATTAATGACCCCCCAAAGAAAAGGAACATCCCTAAACTACTTCAACCAATCAGTTGCCACTGATTAAAACTCATGTCCTGGTCTTTTAAAACTCATGTCATGGTCTCAAAAACTCATGTCACCGTCTCTGGTGCATGGTTTTATTGTCCACTGAGCTGTGTACAAAGGTATAGGATGGAAGATTCTGAAAACATAATAATGTTTAAACTCGGACACTGATTGCGCCCTCCGTTGTGCATCGTTAGGTTATCAAAGCAAAGCGTATTAAACCTTGAATATACTACAAATATCATTCCTGTTGATATAGTCCGAGCTACCGTATTCCTTTGGGTCGAGTAGTCGGGTTTGCACCACGTATTTATATTACATAAGATGTGTATTTTATGTATTTAAGTTTTCTTTTATGAGACAAAATTACAAAATATGGTGTTTGCTATACATACACATACAGGTACATTAAATGTTTATAACACGCTATCGAAAAACAATAGCAAAATACATGTAAAGATGACAAATAACCGGGAAAAAAAGTAAAACAATAATTAAATATACAAACAACATAATGTACATAAAATGCTGATGTGATTTATTCAACAAGTAAATAGATTATTTTAAGGAGATTTTGAAGGATGTGTGGGTATACTCTGTTCATCTTGAAGTGCGAAGTAGGGACGCTGGCGTACATTGTACCGACTTTCAGTACGGCGGTCGGGTAAGTACGTAATTCCAAGGCATTGTGGGAAAAAAATTGGATTGCGTGTTAACTTTTCCGTGTCTGCGAGTATCGAAGTACCCGACAAAAACGTTCAATATTCTCGCTAGGTTCTATAGGTTCAGATCCAATTACGATACGTATTTAAAGTGACAGGAGGAGATTTTTTTTAAGATACAAATTCTCTCAAATTTCACTGGATCGATTGTAAACCACCTACCGAGAACGTTTCGAAGCTTTATTGGACAAACAGGTGCAAAAGAAAACCGCAAACCTTGTTTTGAACTTGCCTGCTATTGTAATCGTTCCTCATAGAAAACCATGCTTTGACTTTCTGTCGTGCACGACAGAAACTACTAAATCATCATCTTATTACATAAAGACGGCGTATTCGACTTATTCACTTCAGGTGTGATCTAATACATTGGTAAACATTCCAAATATGTAAAAAACCGGGGTTCGAGAAAAATTGGGGGCGCTTCTTCCTGGAAATCTCCTCATGTCTCTTTTAAAACAAAACATAGTAACGGACCCTCTGATGCCAAAACTTCCATAGAACCCCTCCGTTTTCCGGAGATATTTGAGATTTAGTTTCATTCACACACATTCTCTATGACGGACTGATAACGTTAATCTCTCGCGCAGTACCAATTTAGATTATCTTTCGCAGTCTGTGACACAGACTACACACTTTTATTTCTGGACCGCCGTAGATTTTCAGCGCGCACGTAGGTAAAGCACAACCGTACTGCAATGTACAGCACTAGTGACACGCACGCGTCATTACTTTATACTTCAGACAGGACAAAGTATAGATGCTCCCTTGAAACTGCGCCAGAGCTCATTTTAAACTGTCTATTTAGTTGTGTCGATGTTCTAACCAAATGACGGATAAGAAGTATTATGCCTGGTTAGCAGGTTAGGTTCTGGTTAGCAGGGCAGTTGATGCACCCTGTGTGAGATGAGAGCCATCAAGGTATTGTGATGCAGTTCCTTGAGGCCATACTTAAATGACTAACAGCATTTTGATATGCATACGTTAACTAACTGGATAAAAACTATAAATTGAGATTATGCCTAGGGGTTTGGGCTCTCAGTGGCGGAAAGAAAAATTGAAAATGACAGCTTTGTTTGAAGAGATCGCAAACAAGAAGGCTCTTCTACACGAAAAGGAGATAAAGTGTCTTCTTTCATAAACACCAGAACCGGTATGAGAACTACTTGAATTTTCTTCAGTAAAAGATCGTGTTTTAAAAGTTGCATTTTTTTTTATGATTTTTCCCACCTCATTGTTTGTATGTGGTTTCAATAGATTTTCAAAACTTAGTGATTCCGACGGTGCGTTTCGATGTTATGAGCAAATGGCTGTATAACGGGTGCCCATAGGCCACTTGTAGTGAATTCTGTCCATTTTAGGACAGAAAATTACAAAATTAACGATCTTCCAGAGTGGATGGAATTTGCACGTGAGATTAGGCACACATTATAATACTTAACAGTCATGACCGGGGGGGGGTTCATAGGGACCCCAAAAATTGGTTTCGCGCTGGACGCTTTACGCGTGCGATTGTTGCGCCGAAATTTGAATGTCTGACTTTTAAAGCGCTCTTTTATACCAAAATAATTAAAATCGGCCAAGAAGTTAATGAGCATAATTAGTGGGGGTCCCATTGGAACCCCCCCCCCCTTGGGCACTAACGGAAGTCATTTGAGAATATTTTAAAAAAAGAAAAGAAACGAGAAACCAAAGCAATTTTTTTGTTTTGCTGATATACGTTCAAACATACATGTAAGTAAACAATTATTAGAACATTAAAAATAATTAGAACCCTTTATGTGCTGAAAACAAACAATTCATCATGTACGGTGCCAAACCGTTACTGTACAAACTATATGGAAAATGACGTGTAGTTTTGCAACACCCGAAAAAATACTAGGATTACCTAAAACTGTTGGTTTTGTGTTAAATTATAAGTAATTGGGTCTCCTAGAATAGATATCAAATAAAATAAGTGTTCAAAAGTTTGATGTAAGAACAAGGCGCATTGAATTTTCAGTCTTTCCCCAATTTCGCGTGTTTTTTGAAAAACAAGTTTGGCCCATAATTTGTACACAAAATAAACAAATCTCATTTTTATTGCTGATTGGGGTGTCTTATGTATCCTTAACATGTGGTATAAATTTCGTGCACAAAGTCCGTCGGGAAAGTGTTTTCCTTGGGCTACAACGGGAGTGGAAACCCCTGGTCACTTAATGTAAGGAGGTGTAAACAGTTTAGATGATACATTTTTCTCGACCAGTTTTTACATGTTTGGAAGCTTACCAATGTAATAATTAGAGCACACCTTGAAGTGATAAAGCCAAAATTAAGCCGGTCTTTATGTAAGAAGATTAGTGACCGTGTAGTAGTTTCTGGGTCGTGCACTGACCAGAAATTCGATACGCATGGTGTTATCTATGGGGACACGATTACGTAGCTAGGCAAGTTCAAAAACAAGGTTGCTTGGCTTTTTCTTTGCACCTGTTTGCTCCAAATAAAACCCGTTCGAAACGTTTCTCGGTAGGTGGTCTACAAGCCGGATCCAGTGATATTTGAAAGAAATTCTATACTAAAAGAAAATCTCCTCCGTCACTTTAATTCGTCACCATTTAAGATTCGTTCGTCCCACCTGCGACAACAAAAATACTACCGGGATTGGAAACTTTGCTATACACCATTCGTGGGATCTATTATGTACAATCTGCTCAAACTTTATTTTCGAGAATGCAATGGAATTAAAATTGGGTTAGTAAGATCAGCTATACCTTTGCTTTACAATAAAATAGTTCGTATGTTAAGGTAAGTTATGATTGAGTTCTTTTTATTCAGTTCTAATAGATAATTTGTCATTTGTGGGTATTAAAAAAATAAGCTAAAGCGTGCGTACCTTGCCAGAAATGTTTAATGTAGTTTATGGAGAAAGGGAGCACTCTATGATCAAGCACAAAATAATTCTTTAAATCGCAAAAGGCAGCCATTTCATTTAATCGATGGTCTTTAAAGAACAGCTTGCTGTTAGTTGCTAGGGTCTTTCTGTGTGTGTCCGTTGTGCGAGTGATTCTGTTCGTTTTACAATGTGCTGATTTGATTTAAAATTGACTGCCTTTGCATTCTGTGATTATTTTCTCCTTGCATTTAGGTGTTTTGATGTGGTGGTTTCTTATTGAATGGGCTACTTAGAAAGTTTGAGGTTACCTTCTTGTTTTCCTGTTACAGATAATTAAACCTTAAGAGTCAGCTGTAGCTGAAAATTGTGTTGTGGCGAGGACCTTTTACCCTCTAGTCACGTGGGGGTAGACTTCGCATCACGTCTGAAATGGCAATCCCGCTTTATACCATATTGTAAGAAGTGGAAAAATTCAAAAGTTAGCCACACAATTCTTTGTACATCTCCTACGAAGTTTAGTACCGGTGTGGCAAGAGATATAGTCTTCCGGGCTCACAGCCGGAACAATGGTGAACAATAGGAAACGATTCAGGTTGGATCTTTTTAACAGCAAACATCAGGTTCACGCTTTATTTTGTTATGTATATGAAGCCCGGACTATGAATCTGCCGGGACTGTGATAACTTTCACACCGTAAGCACCGACTGCACGATGTTGTTACGAGACAAGATAATACAAACTGTTTGTGTAATCATTAATGAGCTGAAACGTACACAAGACCTCCCAATCAAACTATAGGGCTCATTCCTTCTACAAACAATTGCACAAACAAAAACCTCAATGAAGCCTGATAGAAGATTCTAGTGACAGTCACGGACGTAGTACCGACGGAAATTCGGTCATGTGTAGTACACTTCGGGTGACTGACCGATAGTATACACCGAACCGAAGCAGAAATCTGTGTGTAATTGACGAACAATGTCATGAAAACCAGGCTTGACAACCGGCCCACAAACACGGTCCGCGCATATCATGATGACAGCAATCCAAACTCCCATGTGAGGTCCAGTTCAAACTTGATTCCACTGGCCGGAAAATAGCCATGCATATTGGCATGTCACTTTATTAAACTAATGTCACCTTGCCAATGCTGAACACTGTGGGTTCAGGAAGAATAAGTAATACCGACCCAGATAGTACATCTCACTAGTCACCTAATATCGCGCATAATCGACGATTATTTAGGATGTACTTTTTAACCCTCAATTTCCAGGATTGACTCATGGCGCAACGTTACTAACATAAAAACAACACCAACAGTCAACAACGGAAAGTCTTATTTAAATTCTGTTTTCAGCTTCCGATAGCCGAGACCATACCGGATTTTCCCATTATCATTGCGCATATAATTTTGATCACCTGAGGTCTAAAAAGTCTCTCGATCGTCATGAACACATATTGCAGAATTTCTAAAATCTCCCCAAGCTGTATCACAAATATGACGTCACCATTCAGTAATGAGAGTAATGAGCGGCGCTCTTCATTTGTAAATTGTATTGGAAGAAGTGTGTACGTGTTTAGCCTCTTTGTAGTTTGAAGGACTAAAGATCAATCACTTACGGTCTCCAAAACAAAGGCAGCTATGCAACAAACAGTCAGTAAACGGGTCACGCATGGCTGCTTTATTTTCTTGTCCACGAAATATACCGGTTATTAAAGACGGGCGGAAAGAGGAAAAAAAAAAAAAAAAAAAATACCGACACAGATAGTACATCTCACTAGTCACATTATATCGCGCATAATCTACGATTATTTAGGAGTACTTTTTCAACCCTCAATTTCCAGGATTGACTCATGGCGCAACGTTACTAACATAAAAACGACACCAACACTCAACAACGGAAAGTCTTATTTAAATTCTGTTTAGAGCTTCCTATAGCCGAGACCATACCGGATTTTCACATTATCATTGCGCATATAATTTTGACCACCAGGTCTAAAGTCTCTCGAACGTCATGAACGCACATTGCAGAACTTCCAAAATCTCCCCAAGCTGTATCACAAATATGATGTCACCATTCAGTAATGAGAGTAATAAGCAACGCTCTTCATTTGTAAATTGTATTGGAAGAAGTGTGCACGTGCCATGAGCTTATTAATGGCACCTTGTATGTCTGAGCAGCGTGTATTTTCAGAAAATGAATTTCTTAAGAGTGTATAGTTTATCTGTCAAATGCAAATTCAACTTGCACAATGCAAGTGTAATATCCCATAACGCCAATGTGCTTCAACGTGCTTGAAAGTAAAAATAATATCACTTTAAAGAGACCCTGGCAGATTCTTTTTAAAAAAAAGTGCGCCCTCAAGATTTTGCAAAATGTATATTTGTGTATGGTTATAAAGATTTTATATACATTATCCCTCACCTAAAATCAGTACCCTTAAACAGGACGGTATAATAAAATGACCATATGTTATTTTATGTATTATATGACGATGGAAAATGGCAGTTTAACACAAGAAAACACACGCCGGAGTTGATTCTAACGGCCATCCACCCCTTCTGTGACCGTTGTGCTTTTAATACTATGAGTATGCGTCTATGATATTATGTAAAGAGAAGCCTATTATAAAGTTACCTGATGTCTTTAGCCTCCGATTAATCTTTTGTGGTTATGTTATGTTATGTGTCAAATATCGCATTGTCCAATAGCCGAGACAATCATTTGCGAGGAAATTTAATTAAAGTGGGTTTTTGTATTTTGTGAAATGTGCCAATACCGTTTTAATATTGCAAGCAACATCTGAGATAGTGTCAAAGATGTACTGTGAAAAGTTAAAAATGCCATCTACTCTCTAGTAAAGCATCCATTAAAGACGAACTTCTTGTTTTAGTTTAAGTATACATGATACCATAGCCTTAGGCTGCTGGTGTGAAAAGGTTAAATCGCGTTAATCGAGTTAAAGAATAATCTAACCTTTTATTTTCTAATTACTCGTACATGTTTGTACATCGCCTTGTCTATTGTCTTGTTGTTTGTTTTGTTGTTGTTTGGTATCCTTTACCCTGGGTCCACTTCAAATGGAAAACTAAGGATGTCTTCTATCTTCCACATGACAGCACAGTAGCTCATTTACAATATTAAAATTGGAATCTAGTCGTTTGGGTGATCTTCCATTACATGTTAAGGGTGTTTGTTGTGTGGTTTGTTGTTTGTTGTTTTTGTTTTTTTTTTTTTTCCTTTTTCTGATATAGTGTATGTTTACGTTCACAACACCAATGCCGAGTCATACCGGAATTTTCCAGAAGCGATGGTCAAAATTGGGAAAACAGGGACACCAACTGGAGGGTAGAAGTAGATTACCAAAAAAGCTTATCAACTAAAATGCCATAAGAGAAAAATAACCTAGATTAAATTGTTACACAAAATCAATGGTCAAGCGAAATCTGAAATAATATAGCGCTTAGAAATCGGCAGGTGAGCTACTTAAACCCAGAAAACACAATATAAACCTGTCTGCCGCGCAAGCTCATTAATCATTCGTGTAAAGACGTTCTTGTCAGCCATGTGGACGTTTCGTAAGCCTAGGATGTGTGACTTAGCTAAGCGTTAAAGCCCATACAGAAACGACTTTGGAAGAAGACGGAAAGGGCTATGTCATGTCTGTTTCCCTCAAACGGTGTTCGTTTCTGGAGAAAATATTGTTCTATCGTTTACAATAACACCATGTCTCCGGAACATGCATGTGTGTAGATATGTTGTTCTTACCAATACCCAAGCCAGTAATGTTGTAGGGTTTCAGTCATTATTATGCTATCAACAATTGTAGTTAGTCATTCATTTAATGCTAAGGAAAAGTACCATTTGAACCCTCTTCAACTGAAAGATAATTTTCTGTAAAACATGTCTGAGCTCGGAGAATTGTTGCAACAATTTGTTTTATACGTTGCAACCCACTGCAAACAGACAATCTGTACCACAGGTGAAATAAATAATCACAACCTAATGATTTTTTTTTTGTTCCAGACTCCTACATTAGACTAATGTCAATTTTTAATTTCAATTTCAATTTTCATTTCAAGTTTACTTACATATATCATCAGAATAATAGTGTACAGTCTTGCAATGTATTGATAATTTATAATACACGCAAATTGAGAGGGAATAAAATATAATATAATACATATAATAAAATAAAATATCAGAATCAAACAGATGTATAATTTATCTATAAGTAAACTAAGCATATGCATAACTTTATACATATTTGTGAGTTGATATATGGAGGAGAGGCCGACTAAACTTATGAGAGGGGTTTAAGATAGACCCTACCTTATAATGTATCGATAAGGCCAGGACAAAAGACCAAAGACCAAAAAAATGAACAAAACATTTATTTATTTAGTCTCAAAATCCATCTTATTTTCATGGTACAATCTTCCATTTAAAAGCGCTATATTCATTATAACCGGTCTCGTTTGCCTTCGCTGATCATGGAGTTATACACATTTAATTAGAGAAAATCATCATGAAAACGGTAATATCATTTGCGAGTGAACAACTTCGAAGTCATTGTCGTATTGAATTTTAATGCCTCTTATATTAGTTAGGTTCACTATGTTCAAATATTACTATTTGTTGGCTTTTTATGGAGATTTTGCTCATTTTTGCATTTTTCTAAAGTTCAGCTGTCACAGGAACAGAAAATCAACGTTGGCATTTTTTAAAACGCATATAAGCAGCCATCTTGGATAATTCAAAATGGCTGCCATTTTGAACCTAAAATGTGCTATATCTTGGCTTCTAAAGCACCAAGAAACGTAAATCCGCCATCTAAACCCATTGTTGGCGGGTGTCATCTCAATTCAACAACATTAGATCATGAGGCTGTGACGGCCATCTTGAAATTCAAAATGGCCGCCAAGGGAAGTTGCTTTTTGGGCGAGGGTAGGCTGCGGTCTACCCGCTCTATTCGCTTGGGTTTTGACCTACTTTTCAAATAGCAGTGTTGAAAAAAATGAATATTGTTTACACTTTTTCTGTACAACTCCATGATGATAACTAATGTACTGCCAATTCTAAGTTTTTTTTTGGTTGTTGAAGGTGGCCATATTGGCGGCTATTTTCATTGTAGGAAAACAAATCTGCCATAATGTGGTCTTTCTAATAACTAAGACCGTATTATCTCATATACTTTTCTTTAATGATTTTTGGATGCTATAACCTAATATATATTTAATTATTACATTATGGATATATGACAATTGTAGGTTTAAAGGTCTCATAAGGGGGTACCACCTTGAAATGGGAGCATGTTAACAAAACAAAAATATATATATGGATTTTTAATGGTCAAAGCCGTAGAGGGCCAATTCCCATACGCGAAAAAGGAATGACATAATAACACCGCTACCCACTCCTCAAAGATCTCCTATGGGCGTGTTGTCTCCGACTATGCTTCTTATCTTCCCAGGGTATTTTTGGACAATTGCCATCTACTTGTCCGAATACCTCTCTTTGTATACACAGGGGCCGTTTCCCAAACTCGTGCGTAAGCCTACGTGTATATAACTCATGCGTAGTCCTACCTAATAGACCTTTCAAAATACCATTACAACATTGCTTTTGACAATTGGGTCCCCTCAGGCATGACATAGTATGCACGTAAATTTACGACTGAGTTTCGGGAACGGAACCCCTGTCAGTAGTGCGGTGTGCGATGACAAATGCTCCTCTCGTTTCCTCCAGTGGTTGACGGGCGTTTGCAATGTCAGCCCTATAATATGGAACTCTTTGCCCATCTCTTCACCCATTTCCAAGGATTTAAGCATGTCCTAAATTGGCATACATATTGTCTAATGTTAATTTTATTTTTTATTGTCCTTCACAAACTGTTGTCGTATACGATAGATTGATGATGTGTGTTTCCTCATGTTTATTACTGCTAAAAAATTAATCATATTATCATGTTTATAGAGGCCAACAGAAATTCCTTTTATTTGTAATCGCTTTTACCTTAATTATAAGGTATCATAAATCAAATGATGTTGTATGTATTGTATAACCCATTTATCGATGATATACGCAAATAACACATTTATGGCATTAAGAGTTAAAAAAAAATCTTGAGATGGCAATTAACCCCATCTTGATGAAATTGGACCATGCTGACGAAGCAATGAACAGATTGGACTTTTCTAATTGTCAAAGACCTATATCTCAGCTAATAATTACAATTTTATTATAACTTTCTGGATGAATGTACACAAAACATATTAAAGATTACCAGGGTGAAGGACATATAAATGTTTCGAATAACAAAATTGGGATTTAGACGGTTGAGGCCTTCACGCAAAGTCAATGGGCCAAGACGGAATTAGGGATTTTGCCTGATGAATTGCATAAATTTTGTATGAGAGGGAAGATAATCAATTTTTAAGTGCAAAAATTAGGCGAACCACATGGTTCCCACGAGAGATTTTGAATAAACATCCTTGATTTTTCCATTTGCGCGGGTTTTCAAGAAATCCTCAACGTCTGGAGCATTTTGAATTGACGTTGACGACTCTTACAAACCCAACACATAATCCACACTCACTGAGTTAGCATAACGAAATCATCTACCGAAGCTTTACAAGCGTGATACAAGAATTAAACAGGCGAGATTCCAGCTGATGACTCGCTGTGTTGATGTATTGCCCCGAAATGCATGTCAAAATTCGATCGTGATTGCTCTATCTTTATTCTAACTTTTGCTTTGAATTCTATCTGGCTGTATTGATTTCCTCCGTCAAAAGGCCGGCAGTATGGTAAAAGTGACAGATGGACGAGCAATCAAACACAGTTTATTGTTACATGGCAGGCCGGGATTCTTTCGCCGTCGGTCGCGGTTGTTGTTCTTCCAAGCTTTACAACAACTGCGTGAATACCATTGGGTGGGATAGGAAGGTACCGATAGGAGTGACTTGTGAGTAGCTTACAAACGTAACATGTGGCATGTAAATGCAAATTTTACATGCACCAGGAAAAAATCACAATCCACTTGTGCATGTGTGCAAGTGGTACAATGCGCACTGATACTAGTCTTGTTCACATGGCCATGACTAGGGGTTGGTTTTTACCATGCTGTTATTCTTAAAAATGGTAAATATGAATGAAACAATACGAAAATTAGTACTGAACCTTTACGTCATTTTTTTTTTTTTTTTTTTTTTTTTTTTTTTTTTTTTTTTTTTTTTTTTTGACATTGGTCGTCGGCACGACGTACAGGCCAATAATGCCTTGAAAAGCCGTAGCATCACAATCAGCAACTGTATTAAGTATGGACTCGTCGACGCAGTGCTGCTTCGGAAGTCAATTACATTAAGAAAAATAACCCTAATGGCCCGCAAGTATTTATCATTCACCTACTTGTACTTGTTATGTTATTTATCTCCTGCACTTCTGTTCGATGAAATAATATCAAGTCTGTATTTTGTAGATATTCTTGTCGGGATACGTGCTACACGATTTGACTTATTATGTCGTCATAACTAGAAATGAACGGTGATTCTAATGTAAATGCAAAAGATTGATATTGACTCGTCTGACATGCCATGAATTTCAGTATCTCCGTTGTCACTAACTGAAAATCACATTTTAATACTCTCCGTCATAATTCATTTCCCGGCATCAAGACTACGCCAGCATTCTCCCGCCAGACAGAACATGACAACGCGTAAATACAAGTTCTGCGCGTAAACAGCACAACTCCGCCGCGTATTAGAGTAGAAGACGCCTATTTCAGAAAAGGGAATTCTGACGGGGATTGTAGTAGTGTACTAAGTCCAATTGACTTGCTCAATTTCATAAATGAAGGAAAAAGTGGTTCTGTGCATTGGAAATTCATGATAAATCATGTCAACAAACATCAGCACACTGCCATTGTTGCGGGTTGTTTTACAAAGGTGTGAAAATGGCGTGCTTCTACCACTTTGGTTTGTCCGGCTATGTATTTTGCCGTCCTTTAACATACGATAGAATTTTGGTATGGTGGGTAGAGCTCCGACGTAACGAGTTTGTGGTCAGCATTTTCTCGAGGTCAAAAGGGGTGTTTATCGTTACCTGGCCATGCTTTAAACGTATGGATATGAATTTTGATATCGTGGTAGAGCTTAGCTGTACGAGGTTTATGGCCACATTTTCTAGGGGTCGTTTTTTTTGGGTCAAAAATGTCATCCAAGGGTCGCTATTGGGTAACATGGCCGTGCGTTGCGTATGACTGTTAGTAATGGTGGTAGAGCTTTGCGGTACTATTTTTGTGGGTTATGTTTTTCAGGGGTCCTTTTGGGGTCAAAGTCATCCAGGGGTCATTATTGGGTAACTTGGCCGTGCTGTTATGTATAGATATGATTTTTGTGGTATGGCTGGTAAGTTTGGCCATACGAGTTTTGTGGGCAGTTTTTCTTGAGGGGCTCTTTTGGGGTCAAAGGTCATTCAATGGTTGTTTATCGGTAATTAATTAAAAGTTGAAGTGGAAACTTAGCCGTGCTTTAAACGTATGAATTTTGGTATGGTTGTAGAGCGCTCTCCCAATTTTCAAAATTTGAAATTTTTTTGCACAGTAGTGCTGGTAGTTGTCTAGCAACTATACCGGTCGATGGTCATGCCAAGTGGCTTATTTGTTATAAAAGAATCGATTTTTGTAATTAGAATCGGCATATCCATTGTAATTTAACGGCGGACTGGAAATGGCAAATTCTGTCCAGACCATTGTGAAAATAGTACCACCTCAATAATAGGACCTCTAGCTTCTTGCCTGAACCAACTGACAACTAATATATAAGCATATACACGTTCTTGCGCTCTATCCCCTACCTAGTTTTTTTCATATTGAAAGGACTTTTCCATCCCACTTATAATAATTATCCTCATTACAAATTCCTTCTTTTTTGCGATACATAGACAAGTTCGAGCTTGCCCATTCCCAGGATTAGCCACTTAACAATGCAACTGTGTGCAAATATCTCAAATTGTTGGGCGCCCTTAAAAAATTGTTTTTTTGTTTGCTTAAAAATGTTCATAATAACTAAATTCTCCATGTTTTCCTATATTAGGATGCTTTTGGGTCTCATAGCACTTGTAATGATCGCTATGGTTAGGACAAACAAACCTATACTTGTTAAGACAAGGATGCAAGAATTTTATTTTTGATGATTTTTATAAAAATTTCAGATTTAGCAATCACGGATAGTGTCTTTAAAGGTCTTGTTATTGTAATTGTGTTCTCTACTCTTGATATGAGAAGCCTGGCACTTGCCCATACACCCATCAAGTACCGTGGGAACAACCTTGCGGTTTTGGATGGTAGACGCAAGAAATGCAATGTTTCAATGCCCTATTCAATACTGTGCTAATAATTATGGTTTAAAACCACTAAAACGGCGTTTTGTTTATATCTTTGGTAATGAATGGATTTGAGGCTCCAAAATTTCAGGACGACAATGAGACAAATAACAAGCCTTTCATCTGATATCAAAATCGATACTACTTCCGGTAATCAGGGGGGTCCCAAAGACGATCGAACACCCACCTTTAAGTTAAATATCCGCTGTTCAATGTTCTTGAGTTACAAGTCAAAGGTGTACCCAACGCATTTTTTTCCTGTTTTGCTCCTTGGTATGAGTATCTTTACAAAATGCTAAAAAAAACAAAACAAAACAAAATAATGGGTAGGCAAATAATTTTGATATGTAAAATTTAACTGATCATATGTATGTTAAACATTTTGCTAATCCAACCTGTACATAGTGTTTCAATGCTATATATATTAGTCGGGCCTGTGGTTATGCTAACGGGTATTAAAGGCGTGTTTCCGATCGTCTTTGGGAACGCCTCCGATTTACCCGGAAGTAGTGTCGATTTGATATCATATGAAGGACGGATATTTTTCTCTTTGGCGAATAGCGTCCTGCAATTTGAGCCCTCAAATCCATTTCATTCCAAGCTATAAACAGAAAACGCGTTTTTTAGTGTTACCCTCATATTACACAGTTATTGAATATGCTTTGGCAACATGCATTATTGTGTCTGCCATCACAACTGCAAGTTTGTTTGCCTCCCACGGTACTTGATGGGGTTTATTTACAAGTGTCCCCAGGCCTCAAAAAAGTAGAGAACACAATACACATAAATCGGAACAAGCACCTTTAATTTAATCAGTCAATGTGGTACAAAGCATATTCCAATAAGTGGGCAGGTGAACATATTTACTTACATACAGACGAATATCGTGTCCTACATGTATGTGTCCTGATATGCAGCAGATGACATAAAAACTATTACAAACTTCACATCATCACATCGATATACACCAACATAAACAAAATAAAACAGACTAAAATAGGATATCATTATAACATCAAATTCCCATTATCAAAGATTCTCTTCCAAATGAAAAAAAAACACGGCAATTAACCCACATGGTGTTTCCCTTTCAGTGGAGCGGCCGGCAGGAGCCTGGAAACAATGTTGAAAATCAGAATCTCCTTCCAGGGAAATTTGGGTCATTAGGAGGAAATTGGGATAAAGAATCCATAATAAATGGTGGGAATCTTCCAATAATAATTGGTAGGAAATTTGTCCTGCTACTTGGGAATTAACCAATTTTTTCCAGGCCTGGGCACCGGACCCCATGCACTATCACCAGCATAAATGTTGTATTGTCTCAAACCCTTTACCATGTGTGTGCACAACTATCAAAACCCCTCCTGGATACTCTACAATCAATACAATAATCTCTCTCACACAAAGGATACCATTAAATAGTACTTGATTTTGTTTTCTAATTTTATACAAGGACAGGTATATGGTAACAAGATCATGGACACTGGTAAGGGGGGTACAAGACCATGATAGGATACGGGTAGCAAGACCATGGGATACAGGTACAAGGCCTGGGTTTTGGTACGAGAACCATGGGTCTGGGTACGGGTCAGAGACGTGGTACGGGTATGGGTCTGAGACTGGGGTACGGGTACTCAATTTCGTACCCATGTAACAGTATGGGTCTCAAACTCAACTCTGGTTTTACTTCATAGAAACGCTCTCGTGGAGAGTGTGGCGAAGCGGTTAGGTGCTTTCCTCTGGCACAAATTTCCCGGTTTGAATCCCGGTCGGTGAGGTCCCTTCGCTGATTTTTCTGGGCTCAATTCTGGGTTGGAAATCTGATACACAGTATTGATTAAAATCCATTTTCTTCCATTGTTCATGTGGAGTGGGCAAATGAATCTGAACCATTCCCTCCTTCGGAGGGGATTTTCAGCCATCAGTCCATGTACAGAGTGGTCACAACTGTACATGTACATCCGCAGCCATTTTCGAATAAGAGGGTGAAACCCCTGACTGTTCCCAATTCGCCCCAGCCTTAAAGCGGCCATGTCATGAGCGTCCTACTGGGTACTAGAAGTCCTGCTCCAGTACTGCCTACTTGCGGGCATGCGATAAAGATGCATAAAAATTGTGTGTTAACATTTTGTAGAATATTTCGAAAGTGCCTTATGGGGCAAAAATATATTACATATGACATTTTCACAGTAACATTATATTTTGCTACTTGATGTTAACCATATTACAAATGAAATCATTATTTGGACTATTAATGTTTCTAGTAAACCTAAATTTGTTTCCACGTTTTTACTTACAGAGTTTAACGGACCCAAAATTTAAAACCTGAAGATCATGGCATGAACAAATTTAAGACAAGTTAAATATTGTGCTTGACACTAATGTAAAAGGGCAGGCTCAGCCTGTATAGGACTATTAAAGTGCATTTCGTGATTCATCACCTTCTGTTTTTATTCTTTGTTTTCTTTGTTACTTCAGAAAATCTATCCTCAAATTTGGAGCTGATCCCAATCTTGCGGTCGGTCCCATAGTCTACTGTGCTGTCTTTCTGTCCAGTTACGGCACAAAAATACAAAATTGCGAATTTCTTACAGATGCGACCGGTAAGATTGGGCACAAGTGGATTAATAAGAAGCTAAACGTTTCAGATGATATAAAAATGTCAACATTTTTTTATGTTAAAGTCTTTGACAAGGGTATGGATCATGAAATGCCACTTTAATATATTTTTAATAAACCCAATTGTCAACTTCCTACTTTCACAGAACGCACTACGTGCTTCACCTATGCAAATTTGACTACGGTTGGCTTGTGGAATCGAACCACAAAGTAGTTAAACTACCTACCACCATATCCAACTTATTTGTCAAATGCTTTCATTAACAGTATTGTCATTCAGATCTCATCCTTAACGGTGGCATTGCATGTTTTTGCAATTTGCAATGACTGTGCCATGCCTGCCATATACTTGCCACACTTCTTACTCAACTCATGCTAATTTAGGGGGACACGGCCCCAAGGGAAAGAATATTGCTCCACACTCTAATTACAGAATAGAATAAAGCGGGAGGTAGGGTTGAGTCGCTCAACCTTTCACCAATCAAGCCTGGGTTCACTTCCTAGTCGAGGCCAGTGTCGTATGTTAATTGGGTTACCGCTCCATACTATTCCTCAGCAGGTTTTTCTCCTGAGCACTTTGGTTCCCCGCTGTTCTTGTGGAGGCGCCCTGAATTTACTGCCTACTAAGCAATATGGTTTCTCTGCCTGGCAGATGCCGATCGGCGAATGTTATAATGATAATAAAAAAAAAAATAAGTATAGTATATATAATTGGCAGAGAATCAATTCCAAACAATAAAACTCTCCGCAACAAATGTCAGACCAGGGATTAATTATATTCTGCCTCACATCCTTCAACATGCAGACTTCAGTTTTATTCTGTTGAGGCTGCCAATTCATAGGTTGGTGGTGGCACAATACAAGTTCTTTCCCAAGTTGATGCATGCTGTGAAACCGAAAGTCTGTACATGCTGTACTTTACAATCATGTTTACTTAAAACTTAGACCATGTGACCAATGTAGACTTTGTACTGCACGACTGTACAGACTACTTATTTTACGTTTCGCCAGGCCAGTTAATATTAATAAGTGCCGTTGGTGTATGCCCATGGTGATGCGTCTATCCCAATAACTTCGCATCATGAATTGATATTTGCTTGGTATGGTTCTTTAATTGGGCAAAAGCCCTTGAATTATTGAAATTCGACTATATATACTTTTCACCGAACTCTACGCCAAGACGGATTCCGCAAAGACATACACTACACTCGTCACCAAGGTCACATTTCTCTGCCAGCTGTAACAACGGCATGCGCATAAAGCTCTTATGGGGTGCCGACTCAATTACTCTGTTTACAACAGAGTTGCCAAAGATTATACGACCTTCCCCCTGAGATATACAGTATGGTCATTTAAAGTTTAACCCTCGTCTACCAAGCCCTTTTTTGTAACACGAAGGTTTAACAAGTGGGGGGAGCACCAATGCTTATGATTTTGAATTGATACCAGTAGATAGCTATGGTCCTCCTCTTTCTATTAACAACACCAAAATAAGTACCACATACCTAGTATAGCATCACATGGCTCCCCAGCAAGCGGTCGAGTTTCGGCAAATTGCCATTTTGCCACAGAAAATAGGCGGAAAATTTTCATGCGGTTTTCAGCTCTAAATGATGGCAATTGGCTAGTTTTACATAAACAAAGAGTTTTAGAGCCATACTGTGCATAATATTTTCAAAAATGCACCATAAAATATCCTTGGGTAGCAACCCTCCTCCCCCAACCTTCGACTTTGAAATACATACTTTGACGGCATACCCTAACCCCGGTGAAAGTGCTACCTTCACATTTTGTTTTTGCTAAAATGACCGGAAAGGATGAGAGAACGATTAACCATAACCTTTTTAAAATGAAGTTTTTGGGGATTTTAGCGCACCGGAGCGAAGTTCACTGGGGTCCCCCCCCCCCTAGTAAGACGAGGGTTAAAAGATTTGTTAGGGTGGCCATATTGGCGACCATCTTAAATTTTGAGCTTGTTGGAAAAACGGAATTACCAGATAATAGTTCCTACAGGCGAGTAACAAACATATCAAGACTTCAATTTGCACATTTATCGCATTTTTGCAGGCAAACTGTCTGTAAATACTACACTGCTATAGCGGCCATTTTGAAATTTAAGATGGCTGCCATAACCAAGTGATCCAATGTTTCTATCAAAATATTTATTGAATATCTAGACCATGGAAACATGGATATAAACACTGACTGGAATCATTCCTCTTCCAGTCTCAGAAACCGGGATATGGGCAAAAGCGACTTTATTTGGCGGCCATTTTGAAATTTAATATGGCCGCCACAACCAAATGATATGTTGTTGTTATCAATGATCTTATTGGATACCTTGACCCTTAAAACATGGGTATAGACACCAGAATCATGCTTCAACGAGTCTCAGATTCCGAGATATTAGCAAAAATTGGCGGCCATTTTGAAATCCAAAATGGCCGCCATAGGGGAATTTAAAAAAATGCCAACATTGATTTTCTTATTTGGTGAACCATAAGCTTTCAGAAAATGTATAGTTTTCCTAATCTCCATAAAAAGCCAACAAAATTACATAAGGAAGCTGACTATATGTTGGTTTTGCTTTATTTTGCAAATAGTAATTCCGCAGCATTACAGGGTGTTATCCTTGACATATTCCTCTTTTTATATCAAATGATTCTCTAAGTTGACCATTGACGGAAACACAATTTTCAACGATACAATGCAAACTTGAAACCCATTTTCTGCATTCTAAATTGTTTCTTTAAACCAGTTCTTGCCAGACGGTATTTTTTTCTAACGTGCCGAATTCTTTTCTATAGCCGACAAATATACAATAACATCATTTTGCTCATTTTAAGCGAATAGTCCTTTACATTTGTTTTGTTAAAAGAATCGGGCATGATACAATGAACTTGTGTGTGCATATATATAACGTTTGCATTTTTTCATACATTCCAACATCGATCTGTTTTCACCACATTTTACATCAAACTACAAAGCATGTAGTCAAAGATTTGATAAACACGGACTTCTTAAATATTTTACATAGCAATTTACTTATGAATTTTCTGACATTACACCACTTTAATTTTAAAAGAGCAGCATAAGCCTGTGACAAATTGCATGAATAGCATAGAAGTTGTTATTAAGTGCAGTGCTGAATTAATGATTTTGCAAATTGACTTAGCACACAATTTACAAAATGAGAAGAAACACCAATTATATCTGCTTTAATTTAGAATCGCAGAAGTTTGGGTAGCAAAAAGTCAATGATATTTCCTAAGTTTGGCCTCTCTCAGATTTAGTTCAAGCCAAGTAAAGGCGTAATGTTGGTGCCACCAAAGCCCGTGGTCCGCAGCATTATTTGACTTGAGAAGGATACACCAGGTGCCCCGAAGGGACCATTTTGAACATTTTAAGCGAATAGTCCTTTACATTTGTTTTTATTATTCCGGTCCAGGGAGGGCCCAGTGACCTGATAGTTTTAGGATTGTAGTTTTTGATTTGTTTTGTATATACAATGGATGCATCGTGTTGTGAGTGCGACTATTGTAAAAAGTGCAATTCCAAATAAGTAAGTTTGATTTTATGTCAATTGAACCTATTGCGCCTTGAATCCAAAGACAGAGCCGAGACTGTGCGACAGTCTATCCCCTATGTGACCCCAAATTGGTCGTATCCTATAGTATATCCAAGCGACCGTGAAACTTCGATTTTTTACACTGTTAGGGAGAGGGGGAATTTTGGGCTTACTGTATTTTGGTGGCAATAAATATGGAAAACAAATGAGGTAAGCAAAACATTATTTCCCTCGGGATCTCGCTCTGTTTCCTTCTCAACAATTTATAGCATTACCCCAATGCTTGCATTTGTCTTCTAGCGCTACCGCTTTAAACTCTCCTTTGTTCTTGTTTCAAAAGACCCGGAAAGGGGTTAATACAATCCTTTAGAAAATGCACTGTCAAAATGGATGTATTTTATGGATTTCTATAGATGGGAGTAAAGCAGTGGCTTTGTGGGTCCACCATGCGAAAAGGTGCGACTTTACAATAATCCTGTAGTGGATTTACTTTACGAAATACTTTTCTACAAACGCTTTGCGGCTAGCGGCTGAACGTATATCTGGTCTTAAAGTAAATGAAGACAAAACAAATGTGGTGTACATCGGATCCATTGCCAATAAACAGCCAACCCCAAATATAACACCAAAAAACTGAACTGGGTACAAGATGGAAAGTTCAAGGCTTGAGGGGTGCATTTTTCAACACAATTAACAGAGATGGAAGAATTAAATTACAATAATGTCATGGAGTCGGTGTCAAATCAAATTCATCATTGGTCGAAGGTAGAATAACAGTTGTCAAATCATTGTTAGTTCCAAAATTTAACCATCTCGTCTTGTCAATCCCGACCCCTTCTAAATGCTTCCTGAAACGTTTGCAAAAAAGATCTATGAATTCATTTGGAAGAACAAGAATGACAAGATCAGTCGAGACCAGCTCTCAAACGATTATGCCGATGGAGGGCTAAGGATGTATCAATATAGAATTGTTTCTTAGAGGCTTTGAAATGTACATGGATCAGAATAATGAAGAATGATTACAGGTAAAATCGATGGTAAAGGAGTATCTCTGTTTTCTAATATAACGGGACTCACGATAAGTGATCTCGAAAAAGGGTCTTCTTTCACCTTGAATGCTGCAAAGAACATAAATAATTTGTTTTGGAAGGAAATTCTTCTAGTTTGGCATAAAATCCAAAGAAAACATATCCCTAAAACTGTGGAAGAGGTTATAAAAATCTTATATATGGGAAAATAGTGTTTTCAAAATTGGTGGAAAGGAACTAAATCTCAAAAGGAATTTACTACGTCGCTGATCTGGTAACGGATGGTGGCCGTTTTATGACATTAATAGAACTGAAAGAGAAATATGGCCTACGGACAAACTTTCTGGAATATAACAGGGTATTTAGTGCAATCAAAAAATGTTTTAAACACCTTTTCAGAGCAGATGTCTTTTTTAATCAAAAATTCACTTTCCTTTTATTCCTTTTCATTTAAGCTTTATTTTGAAGGATAAGAGATGATGCAAGTCTCTCTGTAATTCTCTTGCAGCATTCAAGGAACCAAAATCGAGACAAAACTGGAATTTAAAATTAAACGTTGTTTTTTCAGTAAATGATTGGAAACATTCTGTTTGATCCCTTTTAGATGTACAATGGATACAAAACTAAGATGGTTGCAATACAGAGTCCTCAATAGAGCTTTAACTACAAATTCGTTTATGTATAGAATAAGTCGAAGAATTGATAATATATGTACTGTTTGCAAAGGAGAAGCTGAGACAATTGAGCACATATTAGCGGAATGTAAAGAGGTTAAGATTATTTGGTCCCAAATACAAAACTGGTTTTTTAAGTAAGCTTGGAGTCCCAGTTACTCTAAGTAAATATCATATTCTCTTTGGTGTTGATTTGAAAATATGCAATTCGGCCTTAAATTGGTTGATCATGTTAACAAAGTTCTACATATATAGAACCAGATGTCAAAGAGAATTGAAGAGTGTAGAATAAGAAGTACCTAAGTGTTAAGAAATGCTTCTCAGCCAAAAATAGTGCAAATTTATAAATTGTGTACAGGTGATAAACCTTTCCGTTTTCACTTCATCTTTGGCATAGACTAAAACAACATACAAAATTATAATTTCCACAACTTTTCAAATTAAAAAGCCTTAATATTTTCATTTACTGATTTGTTGAAAAAGGTGGAGTACATTTCCCTGGAACTAAAGTTGTGGACTTAAGTACTTCTTATTCTACACTCTTCAATTGAAAACTATTATAAACTAGAAAAATATATCCCACTGAAAAACTCGAATATTCCTTATTTCATAACAAATGGCAGGTTTGGAAGGGGCTTTTCAATTGATTGATAAGGAATAAATTACGAGTTAATATATGTTTCTTAGCTGCTTACAATATTCATACAATATTGTATTCATCATTCATTATATTATACTATGGTTGAAATTCCTTTATGAATTGGAATATTATGTTCGCTGAGAATGAGGGTGTGTGAGAGTGTCCAAGTTTTTGTTTGTATATAAATACATAAATCCGGCTTATATTATTTTGTATTAAAACGTTATATGTAACGTAAATGTGAAATATGATATGTAGAAATGTGCATTTATCAATTGTAAGAATGGAAGTAAATAAAAATATAGGCGGTAACACCAGGGCCGTCAAAACCGGAAAAAAAACATCAAAACAACGTATGCCGTTTTCTTTTGTGCTTGTTTGTCAAAAAAAAACCTTCGAAACGTTATCGGTAGGTGGTCTACAGCCGATCAAGTGCAATTTGAGAGAAATTTGTATTCTAAAAAAAATAATCTCCTCCTCTCAGTTTAAATTTCGCGGGTATTTCACCTGGGACCCGGGGTTTCTTTTTCTCCCAATTTTAGACAATCGAGAGCTCACATCCTAAGGGTAAATTTCTAGTAAATTCACAGGTGATGGCAGATCAGGCCGGTAATTCTCTAGTATATAAAGGGTTTTTTAACATTTATACTTCAAAGTCGCTACCTATATGGAAACAAAATCATTATGAATACTATTGTCTACCTCATTGGTATTTGTTGGCTCGACACCGGGCAGAGATTTAATCAGAGAATTATTTATTCGTCCTCTTACTCTTATTTACCGATACCACTCTGCCGGATTTGAATGTTTGTGTCCTCAGCTCTGCTTTTTATGGTGCTCATGCTTGCCATTTACAATTGGCCAGTGTGCTTACTTGTTTCAAATCAGGTTGGATTCACTTCCATCATAAAAACCACGTCCATTAAAATGTAGGGCTGCTTTCAAATTTGTACTTAGTTTTGCCCATATATACGCTGTTCTATCACATAAATACCAGTCATGGAAATTGATTTATACATGTTAAAACCTTTGAGCCTGGAATTTGCAGTTACTCAATATGCTTCATAACTTATTCATACCAAAGATCCAATGTGGATATGAATATGTGACTGATTCAGGTTATAAAAGAACTCAGCCTTGCCCTTCACTTAGCCTATTCTTGGGATTACCAAAAGCTTGATTTTCCTTCCATACAACGTTACAGTATTAAAGACTGCTATTCATTTTGTTCAGAAATGGGAAAATGTAACACGCGGGTTTCCAATAAATATTTTAAAATCTTATATTCTTAATATTTAAAATTAAGTAACATCGAAACAGATTTGAATAAGAAAAAAAATGTATTGTCATTGGTTGCATAGACTTCCTCGTGTACATCCAGGGGCGTTTCCAGATAATTTTTAATGGGGGTTGTTTAGCCTGTGTTGCTGGCCTGGTAAATATAAGCTTACCCGTTGACGGAAAATTTAAGAAATTGTGTCGGCAAATGAAAACTTTTACCGGCAACCTTATTTTTACCGTCGGTTCAAAGATCCGAGGAGCGGGTGGGTGCAATAATCATTATAAATTGTTCAAAATACTGTGTTAAATACTGCATATTAGCAATGGGAAGTAATAACAGTAAAAAATATTTTATTTCATTAAAATATTCCACCTACATCTATTTTACATTAATACCAATCTTGCTGCCAAGTCAACATTTTGCCGACAGCATTCTGTAATGCCCTTCCTCTAGGGACGGCGCTGTGTACATCCTTGCCTTAAAACTTAAGTGCCCGTGTATGGCAAGCTAGAAAGGTCATAACGTATTGTTCACAACGCGTTGCTTTTTAGCTTTGCTTTCGGAAAGCAACCCTATTGCTTAGCCAGCCAATCAGAAAAGTCAATAAGCAACGCATTGCTTTCTGACAGTACCTTGCTAATGAAAGCAACACGTTGCTTAGAGAACCAGTCAGAAAAAATGTAAAGAGGCAACGCGTTGCTAATGAAAGCAACGCGTTGCTTAGCCAACCGATCAGGAATGTGTGAAAAAGCAACGCGTTGCTAACTTTGCAAAGCCAACCAATCAAAAAGAGTAAAAGGAACACGTTGCTCAGCCAACCAAACAGGACAATGAAGGAGCGTGTTACTAAGCCAATAAATCAGAAAGGAGAAGAAGCGAAACGAACGTAAGTGGCACTTCCGTTGGTCTTGCATTAAACATATTTGTCCTTTCCAGTGTAAGACAAACGTAAGTGCTACACTTACGTTGGTCTTGCACCGAAAAAAAAAAAACAATGACGCAAAATAAACGTAAGTGGCACTTACGTTTGTCTTGCATTAAGCGGAAAATGCGGATTGCACATACGTTATCTTCTTTTTCTAATTAAAACGTTTGTAATCAATTGCATATCTTTAGTTCTACGCATAGTTTAAATTATGCGCGAAAACCTTCTCTTTCAAAATTCACCAAAAACTCAAATTCGACAAAAATGTCACTTACGTTGGTCTTGCATTCAGTCGACGATATAGATTTTCGGGTTTGCATTATTACTTAAAACAGATTAGCAATATCTAAATTAGCAAGTTATGTCTCTAAGTCAAGTTAATTAGCTACGTTAGCCATGCTTAGCAATCGATTAGCCATACTTAGCAGGATAGGTTTCTAGATTAATTAGCAAGTGAGATTCCAGAGGGTTACAAGAGTCATTGGCTAGAAGTTAATCTGGCAGGTCGTTCAGCAAGTGTGCAAAGTACCAAAGCATCTAGAAAGTGTCAATAAACTACGTGCTAGACCAGAGAGGCTGAGATTGACCTTGCTTGTGAGTCTGTAAGTTAACTAAAAGCAATATGCTTAGGAACTTATATTCATTAACTATGACAGAAATATCTGCCTCGAGACGTTTGCTATTTTCTCTACACGTTTCTACTTCTCTACGTCTTATTCTATGCCTTAGGACTAAAACTGCAGAATATAATACTCAAAAAATACCCATCATCAACGAAAATGCATTTCCATGTTGAGGAATTGTTAGTGAATAATTAAAACCAATTCTCGGGATAAATCGACATACAAATAATACAAATCACGCCATTCATTTCACGATAATACCAGAGGTTAAACAAATAAAGTTTTGTCAAGAACAACATACAGTGTGCACAAACAATCCAGTGACTTGACGCATCATGTTTTGAAATGTACAATGTCAGTGAACTGCATATCATTTGGTAGCGTTAGAACTGAATGACAGATTATTCATAGTAAGAATTGCTATCGTGTCGGGGGTGCATTTTTTATATTCCCCCAAAATTGTAATTGGTAAATCTGACACTTGTATGACTTTTTGTATTTTTTAGGCCTAAACGATATTAGTCATCGAGAGTAGTAAATGCATTTGATATGATATTGCATCAGTTTAACCATTATTTAAAGGGGAACTAAACCTTAAAAAGCGACAAGCTTATGTTTATATTATAATATAATACTCCATATAGGAGTAATTTCTATCTCTCAAACCCATTCCCTCGCAAAATTAAAATTAATTAGGTGCTCATAGGTGAAGCCATGCAGGCTTCCTATATTATGAAGCACCACACTCCACATGCATTTCATTGGTAGAAAATCAATTGTTATAGACAGATGCACGTTGCAATGTCGTGTGTGGAACAGATATCTTATCGGAATATAAAGTGAGTCAAATAGAAAATCTTCTACTTCCCGTGAAAAGTGAATGGTGTAATGAATGACAGAAATACGTTTTCAGTCAGGTTTTTTGGCTAATACACGGTATAGAACTACTACGCGCACTGAGATGAAAGATATTAATCCTACTTATTAGCCAATTGAGCTTGAGCAAATGCATACATCTTATAACATCTGAATGTGTGTGACTTTTAAATAAACATGGGATGTTTTAAATAGCCGCAATTCGCCAGCACAAAGATATGTTTTAGTGTTTATATGTAGGATACACGCATGACTGTTTCACCGGCACGCTTTGGTGGGCACTTCTACGTCATCAAAAGTAAAAAATGGATACCCCCTGAACACTGAATTAATGATTTTATTTAGAGGGAATGGTTTGAGAGGCTGAAATTACTTCTATTCGAACGGATCATGTGCATATAAATATATGGTGATCGAATATTTAGGGGTTTGTTCCCCTTTAAAAACCTAAATCTAAAGTTACAGACCGCACTTGTGTGGTTATGCCATTGCAATTTCACAGTGGAAAGCAGCACGCGTTGCAGATACATGCAAATGGTTAAGGGCCATTCTTCGGTCACGTTTGTGACCAAAAACCGGTGATTTTTTTTTTACTTTCAGCCTATGTTGTGTTTGTCAACGTAACCACTCTGTTATTACTTTTTACATTATAATAAACCTTCAGTTCAAACCTAACCAAAAATAATGTTTCCACTTTTGGTAGAGTGGTTATTTTGTCATGGGTGCCCCCCCCCCAACAAAGTTTGTCACTGTGTGACCATCTGATGGTCCCACCGTGACGCAACGTTTTATTTTCCCCATGATGAAATAACCAATCAAGTGAAAGTGGATACATTATTTTTGGTTAGGCTTAGATTCAAGGTTATTAATAATGTAAAAAGGAATAACAGATTTGTTACGTTGACAAAACAGCATTGGGTTGAAACTGTAAAAAATCACCGGTTTTGGTCACAAACGTGACCTAAGAATGGCCCTTAATCGGTAAATCCTCAATACTTAGCGTGGCATTTGAGAGATAATTGCCACTGTTTCCTCAGTTGTCCAGAGTCATCTGTTTAAGGTGCTCTTTGCCATAAACATACTTTTTAAAGTTCACTACATTTAACTTTTAAATACCTGAATGTATTTGATTAAAGTTCACGAGTTGTAATATTTGGTTTTGTCCGTCTTTATATTCACCTGTTACCATGGTAACGGTAGCCACATTGGGGTTTAACAACTTTTGCGAGAACGCGTGCAGCTCTCCAACCGTATGGTACTTTTTTTTTTTTCAAATAAAGGTGCCTATTTGATCAGAAAATCCTTTATTTGTGTCATCACAAAAAAGAACAAAAAACAAAAATAAAAGAAAACAAAAAAGAAACAAACGCCATCAATCGAAAATGGGTTCGTGGTGGCATAGATAATACAAAACCATATCTTGGTGCCAAAATGAACCAATTTGAGCACGTCGATATGGAGATACGCGTGTTTTTGTCGCGGCAAAATAGCAAATTCTAAGATATTGGACAAAACCAGTCAGTCACTTTAAAATCGGGTGTTTTTGAAGGACCACATAACTTAATATCGTTAGTTGTCTTTATTGCTTGTATGTATTTATGTCTTTTTTAGCCTGTGTAAATCATTCATTGTTCAAACACTGCTTTCCAATGATGCCCAGAACGGGCAGAACGACTTGTGACAGCCAGAGGTTTCTAACCTACTGATATCAATACTGGCTGCGATTATATATACAGGATCGACGGCTTAACACTTAAGTGACCAGGGGGGTCATAGGGACCCTCAAAATTTGTTTTCGCGCTGGTCGCGCTACGCGTGGGAATTTTTCGCCGAAATTGTTTGTAACTGTCTGACTTTTATATGCGCTTCTTTTCATACCAAAAAAAATTAAAATCGGCCAAGCCGTTAATGAGTTAATTAGTGAGGGTCCCATAGACTCCCCCCCCTTGGGCACTAACGGAAGTCAGCTGAGAATATTTTAAAAATCAAAGAACCAAAGCAATTTTTGCTGATATATGTTCACACATACATATAAGTAAAATAATTATTAGTAACATTAAAAATAATTAACCCTTAATGTGCTGAGAAAACAAACAATTTTATCGTGGACGTTGTTAAGCAGTTACTGTAAAAAGACTATGGGAAAAAGACGTGTATTTTTCAACGCCCGAAAAAATACAGGGTTCCATAAAACTGCAAGTTTCGTGTTAAATATAATGTAATATGGGTCATCTAGAGTAGATATCATCATAAAATAAGTTGTCAAAAAGTTTGGTGTAAACGCAAGGCTCATTTGAATTTTCCGTCTTTTTGGCCATTTTAGCGTGTTTGGAAAACAATGTTTGCCCCTAATTTGCAGCCCAAATAACAAATTTTATTTTTATTGCTGATTTGGGGTTGTCTTGTGATGACCCTCCACATGCGGTACAATTTCGTACAAAAAGAAAGAAAAAAGAAAAAAGAGACAAGCGACAAGAAGAAAAAAGTAAGAAAAAAATAGCGTACCTTATACATCTATCCAAAATCACAATATCCTTATCAGAGATTGCTCTTAAAGTGACAGGGGGAGATTTTTTAGGATACTTATTGCACTTGATCGGTTGTAGAACACCTACTGCGAACGTTTCTACTTAAAGACGGAATGACAGCGTATTCGGCATATTCACTTCAGGTGTGATCTAATACATTGATGGATTACAAATATGCAAAAATCCCGGTTTCGAAAAAATGGAGGCATGTCTCTCTAAGTGGAAGGAACTACTCTATCATGCAAATAATTTTGCACTAAATTAAATTCACATCTGGGTGACGCTCAACTAACCATTTGTTTGGAATCTGTGAATCGAATCGATTTAAGAGAAGGTATTGTCTGTATTTTAAGTGTATTTTTCACTTTTAAGTTAGAAGACAACTCTGATGATGCCATCCTGTAAGTTGAAGTTATCGATTACCTTTGTATCCACCAATTTTCCCATGTTTGTGCCTCTTGATTCTTTTTCACATTTTCACCTCGCTCGATATCCCCTGTTATTGTCTTTTGTTTTACTTTTTATCTTCCCGAACCCCACAGAAGTACAAACTTGCTTGATTTCTTAATTAACTTCATAGTCTGTATATCTATTTCATTTCACAACATTGTGTGCAGAAACCAGATCATTTACAAATAATGTCGTATATTAATATTCTGCTAATTGCATGGTTTTTATTTGTAGATTTGGAGCATAATTGAAAGTATTACACTTAATATCCTTGTTAGTTTCAATATTTATTGACAAATATTGTTACAATGATGAACAGAAAGGCTGATAATGGGCAACCTTGTTGTCTAATTTCACTTTGTAGTTTGAAAGACTTTGACAACTGACATATGTATGGAATTGCTACTGCTCCCTACATTAAACAAAGTATACGTCTCGAATCAATCCTTTGACGCGATGTAGATCAAAAATGTAAGATTTCTCGGGAATTTATCAGCAATAGGGCGCTTGATTATAAGGCAAAAGTAGAAAAAGGCCAATGATTTTCACTATCTGTACAGTGTGTCCAAAAAAAAAAAAACCGCCAACACTGGTTGCAAGGCGCATAAGTTTGAACAAAAGCACTGACTACTTATTCTTTGTTGTAACGTAAGTGACTGTTAGCTAATATCCCTGAAAAGTCATACGGTAGAGTCAATAGTTTTAAGAAATGACCCCAACAATCAAGTAACCGCAGAACCCATTTTACAAAAATGAGGAGCCTAGCTGGTAACCACAAGACTGGCAATGAAGAACAGAATGGCAAATACAATTGATTGGCAAATCAAACATTACTTGCCCCAAAATTTCTTGGCAGAAACAACTTCTACTGGGTCAAACTGACTCGCATTTGCTACTATTAGTTAAAGTTGACTCAGAGATTTGATATATTATTTTTGTGTAATTATGAAAAATGTCAACTGAAAACTAAAGTGTAACCTAAAAGACCACAATTCCAGAAATTTGAAGAGAATCTGATTTTTCGTTTTGATGCAGTTAAAAACATCTTATGGAAAGGATACGTCCCATATATATCGTGTATAACAAAATTCGGATCCGGAATTTTATAACAAAGTTGTGTGTTTTCTATACTATATGACAGGAATTCGATTTAAGATCAGCAATTTTAACAGTGATTTAGTATATGGACAAGCATTATGTACATACAAAAAAAACACATTTTTTGGAAATTGTGGGCGTCCTCCTCAGGAAATATCTGAGTCAGCCTTTAACTGATAATGAGTAAAATGTACATGTAATGTGATAAAAAATATGTTTCAAGACTGGTATAAAACTACTGACTAAGTCCAGACAAAGTTTTATGAAGATTTATTCGGAGGAAAACGATTTGTCCACTGCAGATGAATGGTTAAATGGCACATTGGTCTCGGTCATTGTTTCGCTACTCTGCATAGAGCCCAGCCACCGTTCATTCACGTCATGTTGGTGTCCGGCTCCGTTGACCAATGGCCGTTGGCATTATCCGGGTGTTTGGCGTTTTCCGCCATCCTTCGTCACATAGCATCAGAACTGCGTAGGAGAAGGTCATGGTTTTTAGGTCTTGACAAGAAATTGGGAAAGAAGAATTTAGTATTCTGCCACAGGCTCGAATTCGGCACCGTTAACGGAATAAAACCCCATGTTAAAGGGTGCCGAATTTAAGTGGTAGAATACTAAATTCATACCATAAATTGTTGTGATAAAGGAAAGTGTCCTTGGCTGATGATTAAGTCTTATGGATACTTGATCTGTAAGATAATTGGCCAAGGCGTCTACCTGTGTTTCTATCTTCCTTCTGTATGCTTATATA
>JAMKCH010002865.1:0-37343 GCA_023653785.1 Ophioderma brevispina | reverse complement strand
CTTTACCAAAACTGTCAATACAAAGATTTCTTTGCACCACTCGGAAACCTGATATAAAATAATAATATCTATAAAATCTATGTCAGTACAGAGCCATGTTTTATTCTTTTTATTATGATGGTGGGTTATATGATGGTTTGGTAGTTTGAATGGGTATAAGGTCCCTATTGTGAAGATGGTGAAGGCAAGGAAAATGATGTGTGAAAGAGGTGTGTTGTGAAGAACGTGGAGAAAACTCTGAATTAAATGTGAATTCTTTCTATTTTATACTTATTTACTTGTATATCTGGAATATCATTATGTTCAATAGCTATACAATAAGTTTAATGGTTATTATTGGATTCCAGTAACTTTTAAAAGAACTACTTTGTCTGATTTTTTCTGAACACTTGCGGCTTCAACATTTATGCAAATATTAAAAATGCGCGGCCATTTGGGCGCCACAAGTTTGAATTTTGAATACTTGACAATGTTGAAACTCCTTGGTTGTATTTTAAATAGATTTCCTCATACTCAAAAACAGATTTTTGGATATGTTTGTTTTGTTTTTTAAATGTTATAGTTCCAAATTATATAAAAATATATTAAAAACGGCCATTTTGGACGCCATCTTGGATTTTGGAAAATTCCACCAGGGGATTGCGGGGCGTGTGTCAGGGATAGTACACATGTTCCAGCACCTATTACTGAAAAAATCAGCTCTGTTCCAAAAAATGTCCACCTATTGGTATCCATGAGCTAATACTACTGGCCCTTAAAGGGGTTACTCCCACTTTGGAGGTGACATGCAGTAAGGTTGTTAAGACCCACAATTTCAGGCCATCGTTGTCACCCAAAGACCCCAAATTCTTTTGAAAATTTCACCCAAAAAAACCCCATATTTTTAAACCCTTTACCACTGTGACCCAAAACCCCCATTTTGCAAAATAATTACCCAAAGACCCTAATTGTTTGGAAAATTGTATAAATTTGTTCACCCGAAGACTCCCCCGGGGATGGAGAAGTATATCTGCAATCCGATGTAACGCAAACTATAAAACCCATTTTATATAGGAGCTTTCGCCCGGGGGGCACCTCAACATATGAAAGGATACCATAAATGGTTGTAAGGCTCGCGCTTTCCAAACACAGGGACATTCCCCGCGTGACAGTGGGACTGAAAAAAATGGGGTCTTGGGTGGGAGAGACAGACAAAATTTTCCCAAAATAAAATAAGGGCTTTCTAGGTGACCCCAATTTGCAAAATTTTCAAAAACCAATGGGGTTTTTGGGGTGCGAGTTTTACAAAAGGTTATTACAAAAAAATGAGGTTCTTGGGTATGAAAATTTTAAAAATAGGGTCTTTGGGTGACAGTGGTAAAAATTTCACAAAATATGGGGGTGTTCGGTGAAATTTAAAAGGAAAGGCGGGGATTGGGGGAAAACGATGCTGAAAAGGGGGGTCTTAACAGCCTACATAGGTGGTAGCTTCCAAATGGGATCCCTCCCCCGACGTTTCGATTTCAAAGGTATAAAATACATATAGCAGTACTTCCCGCCCAGTGAATGTATAACAGGAACAGATGCAATCAAACTACAATCTAACATACATAACAGAACAGAAACGAACTTTATTTAACCGCGATGAAGATAAAGATAATTTTACAGCACAATCAAGAACAAATTAGGCCGGGTCGCCGTATATGTATGCACTGTAAACAAATTATGAAACAAGGAAATAGACGAAACCAGTTTAGTCGCTTCGAGAAAAAATAGGAAATTTGAATTTAAAAAAAAAAAAAAAAAAAAAAAAAAAAACCTAATTTAAAAGAAAAAAAAAAAAACGGAAATTTCTTGATGGTATACTAAAATATGCAGGTGTTGCAATCAAGGAAAAGAATATTTCATGTTAAACTGCTAGTTAAATATATATTCCTGATTAGAACTAAAATCTAACATTTTCTAGGCTTAAACCAGGCCGGGCCACGGGGTGGTGGTGCGGCACACACCCTCAGCGTTTCAAAAGTCAGAAACAACGGGCAATAAATTGCGTTTTTAGAATTAGTTTTTTTTTATCTATACAGATTTAAAGCAAAATAGCCATTTGTGAAGAGCGCCCCCATTTTCAAAAAAATAGATTTTACACGGTTGCCGTTGGTAACTGGCTAGTTAACTATATAGAGTGAATGTTAAGTTCGAAAATGTCTATGTCTTGCAAATGAAGGAATTTTGTAATTGAATACTTATTTATCTCTCATATCTCCGATAATAATTCATGGCTGTTGGAAACGGGCCTTCCAATATAAATAGCCGGAAATAGTGCCATGTACGTGTCCTACGCTCATGCCATTAGTTTATGTTTTATTTGGTTCAGGCAAGTCAGTTAGAGGTCATATTTTTGAGGTCGCACTATTTCATCATGATGGACATAAACTTAGTATTTTCCAGCTCTGCCGTTAGTACAATCTGGGTTGTGAGCAAATTCCTCGTTTCTCAGGTATATTTCCTATCCATTACCAACATAACTGTGCAAAAATATCAAACTTTGAAAATTGGGGGCGCTCTTCCAAAAAATGTGCCTGTTATCGCTTTTAATATCGTTAATTTTTTTCATTCACCCTGGCGCCGCGTCGGGTCCCCAGCTAAAACCAACATTACCACCAACGTGTAGCCACCGGACTAAAGGGGGTGATCTACAATGAAAACGGTCACCCAAAACCTTTGAGGCTGACTCAGAGATTTCGAAATATATATTTTTTTTGAGTAATTAAAAATTAGTCAACTTATAGAACTAAGTACGCAACCTAAAATCTCAATTCCAAAGGTATAGATGAATCGGATTTTACACGTTTTCATGCAGTACCAATTTATATACAGTATAACTGTGGGCATAGAGACCGTGTATAACAAAATTTCCGGATCCGGATTTTTAAAAACAAAGTTGCGATTTTCTATATGAAGAACTTCGATTATGTTTTTCACACAATTGATTAATATGGACAGCATTATTTATATGCAAAACACAATTTGTTTTGAAATTGAGGGCGCCTTCCCCTGGAATTTCTGAGTCAACCTTTAAAATTGACCATAAGTGTCAGCTGCGTTTATATTATTAGTTCGCTCAAGCATCAATGACGTGTTTGCACTTTATAGATACTTGTAAGAGCAGGCCCGTACGCAGGGGTGCGGTCAGCACCCCCCCCCCCTTTCCCAAATTTCACAAAAGGGGGAAGGTCCCTTTTTCCCCGATTTTTTTTAAAAAAAGTCCAAAAAATTAGAGAAATACGATGAAAGTCACTTTTGGTGATGAGATGTTCAAAAACGTCCAAAAAAGGACCACTTTTTTGGAGAAAGACACCGCCCCCCCCCCCCCCTGCGTACGGCCCTGTTAAGAGTCGTATAGTTTTTAAAAGTACGTTTTGTATAAATAAAACACAACCCGCGGCGACCAGGGGGGGTTGGTCTATGATTATGGATATGATCTAAAGTCTTTTGTATTTATAAGTTCATCCTTTGCGGTCAATGTAGCCAAACATAATTGGAGAGTACCACTTTCACACAGAGTCAAGGGTGGTCCCGTCAAAGTCGGAATGTAAGGTGGTTGCCACCTTCCCAAAATTGCAAAAAATGGTACTTTTTGTTACTATATAAGCAAAATCACTGACATGATTTGATTTTTCTTATTTTTTAGAGTAATAAATGTGTATGCTTCCTTTGGCACCCATTATGTGCCAATAACTACCAACTTTTTGCTTGCATGAATGGTGAAAATGGTCGAAAATTCCCTGATTTTGGAGATTTGCTTGCAATACACGTTAAAAACTTGGTATGTTTTGTACTTTATTTGAAGAAAGGACAATATGTTAGCTATACACTGATACCAAAGGAGGTGGTGTATGTCCCTTATTACGAAACCTCAAGGGAGGGCTACCACCCCCCCCCCCCCCCAGCGCTGGTTCTGTGAATGTAGTAAAAACCCTTGGTTGGAACGCGGGTTAACTGCATTTATCATCCTCATCCTGAATTTTTTTGGAGGGCCTTTGAAAATATCTTGACGACTTGTCTGTTGCACCAGGGAAAGTCTGCAATTCTAGGAGAATTTCATTCTTGTTTTCAATGTTCGCACATTGACATAGTCATGGAGAGAATTTGTCAGTGACATTCTTACTCAAACACTTTTACATCAGTTTGTTTTGAAGCCTATCACGATTTTGGTCCCCCCCCCCCCCCCCCCCACACATTAGCTTCTTGTCCATTGCTGGTATTTGCGGGACGAACAATCGAACATCATATTGATTTTTGAGTTTTCCCAAGGTGCAAAGCCTCCCCTTTGATGACAGCAACTACCTCCCCTGTGAGGAAAATATGCAAAATAGACATACCTATTGAAATCTGTACTTGAAAACGGCTAACGCATTTTTTCTTGTATATCAGGTCCCATTACATCCTTGAGAAGTTTGTCCAGTGCACGTGAAGTGTTTGAAAAAAAACATGACTTTGTGCGCTTGGGCCGGCCGGATTCGAACTCAATGCGGAACAAGAACCAAAGATCGCCACAACATGGTTGCAAGCATCAAGTGATAAACCACCATACGCCATAAATTACGAATATGGTAATTTTACCTTCTTACAGATAGATCCAACCTGATTGGACATACTCATGGTGGAATTCAAAACATCACCCCTATGTTGCCTAACAAACAGAGATGCAAGGAACAAAGTGTCTCCAGACTAACCGTCTTTTCTTCCTTCATCTGCACATGTTTTTGGACTTCGAAGGTGCATGCACGAGCGGTAGATGCCCAGATTCTAAATAAGAGGGGATAAGAAATCATCACCAAAATGTTTTGTTTACATAAGAAAATTGCCATCAGTCCAACGCCATGCGGCGAGTCATGGATGAGTCCGTAATGTACTTTAGGCATGACAGATCAAAAGGCAAACCAAGTGTAATCCTGCCAAGTGGAATACTCCAAACTCTATTCAAAGGTACACAACTATCCTAGCTGCCGTAAGGATCAGAAATCTTGGGTGTACTACTTTCTCGCATGGCTATGAAAAAGCTGCTCTTTAAAAAATGTCTGAAAATGCCATTTCTCTTAGAAAGTGGATGTAAATTTCATGATTGACAATGTGGCGAGAATGGCATTTTTTCGCAAATTAAATTGCCTTTAAACATAAATTTGAGGCAATTTACTCCACCTCATTAATTTTTTTTCTCGATTTGGGTCCGCTATGAGCCTAACGGACTAAAGAGCATCTCGTGCTGTGCGTTTCGAGGTACTATGGTGTAGTGATTTTAATAACCAGGATTGCACAGGTCCCAAACATAGTGATTTTAATGCTATTTTTACTTTTGACACACATTTTTGATACCTATTATGCCCCCTAGTTATCTACCCTGTCAGGGGAAGTACCCACAAAAAAATTCCACAACCCCTGGTAAATGGGAGGTCATTTATGCCCCCCTACGCTTAAAGTATAGGAAACATTAACTTGTCTTATTTTTGATTGCATTTTGTTTTTAGTTCCGTAGAAGGTGGATTTTGGTATAAAATGAAAGGAAATGTAATAAACTTTCATTGCATACATAAATTGATTTTTTTCTGGCTCAGGGTGTTGTTAATACCCATTAAATAGTCATATTTTTAGCACAATTGTAAGTAGCGCACATCGGTGCTCTTGGTGTGAAAGGAATACGGGCTGGCGACCACCCGTTACTACGGGCTGTGCCTACTGATTGCTGTACTGTGGTGGCGCACCCAAAACAATAAATTCACTCAGTTTGGGGGGAATGGTAGGTAGTTCCGGTTTTAGTATAAAATGACAAAACATGTTCGAGATATTTTTGAGTCCTTTGGGGACCAATTCCTAGTGAGGGTGTTATATTATAATAAAGTGAAAGAGTATAGCTTGACCATCGCTGAGATTATCACAAAAAATTTGGAAATTCATCGGTGTAGAAACTAGGCCTCGACTTTCACGGCCCTGGTCGAAAGCGGCTAAGAGGGTACACGTTGGCTCAAAAGTAGTGGTGGAGCTGTTCATATGCCCTTTTCTTTAAAAATCTCTACTTAGAATGATTATCCAAAAAATGAAACTTATTCGAAGTTTGTTTATTTGTTATCTATAGGGAATGAATCATAATATTTAATATTGTTCAAGGGGGTGCAAAATCAGCGGGCGCGATTTGTGGTTTTCACACGCGTGTATTTCAATGGAGCGATATTTAGTGTGTGGCCTTGTACTGCCCTGCGCGTCTTTAGCAGTGACATGATATGCCATGACTATCCGTCGTACAATCATGAAATGCTTTAATCCGGGGGCTTTAATCCCTGAGCATTTTTTGTTCAAAGATTGTCTGAGGATATTGGTATTAAAAAATGACAGTCAACAATGTGCTTTGTCACCTGTGTGATATTGTTGAAGACATTGGGTTGTTTTTTTGTGTACTTGCAAGCGAGAGTGCAGAGAAGTTGCATATATAACAATACGGGGTATAATTGAAACCGGCTTGATTAAAGTGGGAATATATCCTTATATTTTTCTTATATAAGTGGGACTGTAATAGCGGGGGGGGGGGGGATCGGATTTGTTGTTTGGTCGGGAAAATGGGCGGCGGGGGACTCGAAACCCTCACCATGGCATATGGCATTTTACAGGCCTAAGTGTCATTTGTAGAAAAAGTGTACAACATTTAAGGAATTGCTTCCAAATCTTATATCCGTTTTTGTTTTAACACTGTAGCTTTTACAGGAGCATTTGTGGCAGATTGGGGGGGGGAGATGGGGCCCATGTCTAAGGTTTTCTCATAAAACCACGCCCCTGTCTAAGGATTTTCAGTCAGGATAATCCATTCATTGTCAGCTTAAAAAATTAATTACAAAATTAATAACACTAAAAAAAAAAAAATTTTAGGTAAAAATAAGAAAATAACTAAATGAAAATTAAGAAACAAATAATTTTATTAAAAAGATGACAAAATAACTTAAAAGATAACTAAATATGAATACAATTTGTCAAAATAAAAAAATCTGTATCTCTAATAGTATTTTTAAATGAAAATAAAAAACAAAAATAGCCATGCTTAAGTTAATGCAAAAATACAAATTATATTAAAAGAAATTTAGTATTAATAAAATAAAACAAGTAATAAATCAAAATTAAACTACAAATGAACATAAACAAATAATAAAAATTATTCTAAAAATAATGAAACAACATGAACCAAAATTAAAATAGATTAAAAGAGAAAAAAAAACAATTTTTTGTGGTCAGTAAAGATGCAGATGGTATTTTATATGCATTTTCTGTTATAAAATAAAAAGTATGGGAAATAAAATGAAATTGAAAATTAAAAAAAGCAACGGACAATAAGGATATTATTAAAATAAAATTAAAATAAAAATAAAATTAAGATTTATAAATGAATGAAACAATAATATAAGCATTGAAAAATGAACAAATATGACAAAAACAAAATGTTTAAAAATAAATATATGATACTAAATATTAAATTTTTTTCTCCAATTGACACAAAACTCCACTCTTTCAATTTAAGGTTTTCCACAAAGCAAAAGTTTGCATTTTGATGATTTTCTTTTTTTTAAAAATAAATCGTAAGAGATCCAAACTTGTGACTTTTGTGAAAAAAAAAATTTTCCCAGAAAAAGTAACTATATTTTTTGTGGATGTGATTATGTAAAGGCACTATTTGGGAGGGATGATCTTCTAGCAGCATTCAGGATAACTACATTGATTCTCCTATTTAACTTTGAAAAGATGTTTGGGTTTTTAAGGATAACTTCTCACCTATTTATTTTTGTGTGCAAATATTATATTTATGTTTGCAAGTTAGAAGGAAGCCCATGTTTGTGCAACTTTGTAAAGATTTATTAAGGTTAATAAGGAGACCGAATACTCTGTGAATGATGAAAAGAGGGAAAAACCTTAAAGCCATTTTAGAAAATGGAGGTCGATTTTTAATTCTCCTAAGGCGTGTGACCATACTGTGTTATCTGTTCCAAAATTGGTGCTGTCATTGCTGTATATTTTAATGTACTACCTGTGTGTGTTGTGAGTTGTGATTTGTATGTATTTTTTGCTGTATTTTTTTAATGTAAGTGATGTTTGTACTTGCTGCTTGTGTGATTTTTGAAAAGGTAATAATAAATATGAAAGGGAAAAAAATATGAATACCAAAAAAAAATTAAAAACAAACAAAACAAATTATGCCATAGTAAAAATATTTTATTAATTACAAAAAATTAATAAACAAAAAACAAAGGAAAATTGGTTTTTTTTTTTTTTTTTTTTTTTTAATATTAAATTAACAAATAAAAATGTTTAAAAAATATCAAAATTTAAAATATATTCCATTCTTTTATAAAGGAAAAACGAAAACTACATTGTATATTAATTTGTTCTTTTGTTTTAATTTTTTGATTTGTGTAAAAGAAACCTGAATGAGTAAAGAAAGGCAAAATAAAGTGTTGGACCCTGTGTTTCTTTTTCGAAGTGAATGATTGGCAAACACGGGTGGTGTTGATTAGGAGAACCTTGGAGAAGTTTGGAAAGGGAACCCTGTGGAAGGGGACCTTGGGGGAATTGGGAAAGGAAAAATCGGGTAGTTGAGAAGGACCAAGAGGTAGTCTGGAAAGGGACACACGGAAATGGAATTGGCCAATGTAGATGGAAAGGTAACCTTTGGAAGATTTGGAATCCAAATCGGTGTTGAAGGCCGTGTTGAATGCGGCCTGGGGTAGGGAAGGGGGACCTGGGTAGTTGGGAAAATTCACCTGTGTATAAGAGGAAAGGGGTGAAATTTGGGGTACTTGGGAAGATGTCTGTATTGCATCGGGGAAGGGGCTCTCAGAGAGTTGAAAAGGGGATCATGGGTAGTTGGAATGGACCCATGGGTAGTTGGAAAGGGACCTGTGGTGTAGGCTGTCTTTACCTTAGGGCATGGCAGTATTAAAGGGGACACCAGACGTGTGACGGCGCCGGGGGGGGGTAGGGTGGGAATTTCCACCCCCCCAACACTTTTTCTTGCCCCATCTTCCCAGCCCAGAAGACAAAAGACTATTTTGTGGCAAAAAATCAGAGATTACAGACTAAAAAATCACCAAATTTTGCAAAAATCAGCGATTTTGGACCAAAATTGGGTAAAAATCTCTAAATTGTATTGTCCCCCCCCCCACATTTCCAAAAAAAAAACTTTGCTCCCCCATTGCTCCCCCCCTCCCATTTCCACTTCCCAAAACTAATAAACTTTGCTCCCCCCCCCCCAAAAAAAAAAAAGCTGGTGCCACTATTGAAAGCCAGACCTTAGTTGCATTTAGTAAAACTTTGTCACCAGCTAGGGCCCTAGGCCCTATCTAACTACACCAGGGCCCTTAGGGCCCACTGGTTTGCGACAAAAATCGGAGAAAAAGAAGAGAAATTGGGAATTTTAATTTGTCAGGGAAAATCCAAGAAAATGGCCTACATTTTTTCCTTATTTGTAATATACAAAAGTGGTTAAAATAGTAAAATATGCTCAGATAATGTGATTTAGAAGCTATACAAAAGGAAATGAATGTCATAAATCTGACTAAAAGGAACCTTACAATGGCCAAAAAGGAGGGAGGTTTGGCCTGCATGGTTTCATGTAAGATTGTTCAGTATGTGATCAGGGAAAAGGAAAATGATTGTGTACATGATCGGTTGGCAACAGACAAATAACCATTTGAGATATTAGCGTAAAGCCCACACCGTTGATTACGTGTATATATATGCTGTACAACTTTAAACCACTCGTTTTTACCAGGGGGGGTGGGTGGTTTTCCAATCCCCCCCCCCCAGTGAACTGTGATTTTACTCAGGGTGAAAAGCTTCAGGTAAAGGTAATCATTTTATCATCCTTCTGGTCATTTAGCGAAAAAAATGTGAGGTAGCACCTTGCCGGGGTTAGGGGGTTAGGCGTCAAAGTCGAAGGGTTAAGGGGGTGGTTTTTTTTTTTTTAATTGCAACCGAGGATAATTTTATGGATGCATTTTGAAAATAATAATTGCATAGTATGGCTCTCTAAAACTCTATGTTATGTAAAACCAGTCATTTGTCATCATTTAGAGCTGTTGAAAACCGCATGAAAATCGAAAAAATTCGTACTTTTTAGCGCAAAATCGGATTTTCGCCTATTTTCTATGGAAAATGTCCAATTTTGCTGAAACTCGCAGGACTTTGATGACATCATCTGTGACGCAATACTAGGTATTGTTGGACTTATTTTGGTATCAAATGGGAAAAAAGAGGAGGACCATGCCTATCCACTGGTATCAAAACCGTAAGCATCGGGTGCTTATAACGAATTCTCGAGGGGTGGTAACCACCCCCGTTGGTAATCCCGTGTTACAAAAAAGGCTTGGTAAGACGCGGGGGTAAATGCATTGATTTCAGCAACGAGTGTTAGGTCTCACACTAAAATAAAGGTGAGATTCATATCCCTGGTGGGTTTCCTTTCATGTGAAACCCCATATTGATTAACTTGCATACGTCAGAGGTGACCCCCCCTGGGGCCACCACGGGGGGGTCTGTGTGAAGTTTACGGAAAATCAGCCCTCTGGATTCTATTTCAGTGTGTCATAGGCTATCTATCTGGATATAGTAACCAAAAAATAAGCATTGGGGAATTTAAAAAAGGGTGATAGAACGCGTGCTCCCTGGTTATAACTACACTTTTTTAAAATCTGTTTACCTATAGCTTAAATTGGGTCATTGGGTGGATTTTACTGTACTTTGGTGTGATATTGGTGTATTTCCCCTGTGAGCGTTATATTGTTAGATAAATATGCTTACAAGTTTTAGTTTTTTCCAAGACTGGTTCCACTGTATAAGCAAGTTAGTGGTGTTTATCATAATCGCGTAGTCGAGAAATGGAACAAAGAAGTTAGAGATTTGCATGGCGGAATGAGATTTTCTTTTCTCTTTACACCTTTAAACCATGTAAGTTTTTAAAATCACAAATTCACGGAAGCAAGCAGCAAGGTGATCAATTTATCTGTTTTAAACTTAATATTTACCAATTTGTTTTTAACCTTCTTTCAGACGAAAATAAATTAATCACCTTCAAGAAGACGAGTATCACCGCCAGCAACCATACCATAGGCATGGGAACTCCTACTCGGCATTGCTCCTAACGTTACTACTTGTACTCGTAGTCAGCGGTGGTGCAGGAGTTAATATTAGCTCCTGTTGCGTTGTCCACGAAACAAGACGTTAAAGAGATTGTAGAGCAGGTACTACTCAATTCCATAAAGCCTGTAAAAGGTGTATACGCATGCGGTGTCGCTGACACTTACCTTTGGTTCGTCTTAAACAAAACGCCTGATACAACTTCATTTGTCAGAAGTGGCCCACATAATTTTATGATCAACGCACTTCAAAATAGTGTTGTAAACGACGTCAATACCAGAATCATCATAATCGTTCTATATCATAAAGATCACTATATTCGGTTTGTGGAAGCATACTTTTTTCATCTGCATGCTCATAAAAGAACCATCAGCGGGTTCCTTATAGAATTTGTGCCTTTACTTGGTTATAACAAGCATTTTTTTTTGTAATTTGTTTGGCTTTCAAATCATATTCCTTCGAATGTATTAAAAGGTTTTATCTAAATAATTAACGTAATGTACCATTTTGCCATTGCTGTTATAGTTGCTGGAGATATATGTGCGTGGGTTACTGTAACTTTTAGTCCTCTGTGGGAAACAGAACAAGCTACTTCTCAGTGACACCAACTTAATCCTGTCGCACACCTCTGAAAAATCCATGCATATAACCTGCATAGTGTTTCGGAAATCCTTGAAGGGTGTCTGCAACCATTTTTGGTCGATTCCCTGATGTAATCCAATAGGCATCTTGCTTGCCTTGTGGCAAACAATGAGAGTTTAATAACTGGACATGAAGACGAGGAGAACACACACCTTCCAACAACACTTTACCGTATGGTTTCAATGAGCTGAGCGAATAATGTCCGCTGCGAAATGGTGTTTATGGAGAAGGCACTCCCAATGCAACTCTTCTCTCACGTTCATTGAAGTCAAGTCCTCAACTGATTATGCCATTGTTGTTTTGCCCTTAGGCTATCTTATTTCAATGCTAACGTTATCAGCACGTTTGCCATTAAAAGCCTACCAGATACCAATACATAACATATTCAAGGGAATTCAGACTTTCATCTATACAAAACCCTTTTTTTCTTCCTCATTTTGGTTCTTTGCAAAGACGTAAAGTACTAATAACATTTCACTGACGACTTCATTAGTCAGTAGTGATATTTTTTTTCTCGCCAACCGCTGGCATAACCTTTGGCTATATGTTCCTCAAAATAATTGCTGCTTGCGTGTGCCTACACACAACCCAGAAAAATTAGACCAAGCAAATTTCGCCTTCCTGATGTTCCTGGCATTGACAGTTTATCTAAAATTGTTACAAAACTCAATTTTTATTGACTGCTCATTATATACATCGTCCTGGTGAAGAACGGGGTAGGAAGAAGAAAGTCCCTTCTTTCCTTGGGTGTGGTTGATACGGCTTTGATTATCTTGCGGCTGATCAATTAGTCGAATGGATACCAACCTCTAAGAAGTCTTGATGGGTAAGACAAAATATACAATCTTTTGAAGCTGATGTCTACACCCATCTTCGGCCAATATACCACACGTGTAATAGTTCTTGTCGTGTATCCAATAACTGGATTTATCGATTTCATTTCCGGGTGTTTTATGTGAAATTGTTCTTAGAAGCCACACATCAGTATAGCTCATTTTGTGGTAAATTTTAGTAATGTTGCGATAAAGAACAACTTTTCCTTCTTTAGATTTTTTGACTGCACTCATAACATTTGCATGTTTTTGTTAATCTGATCAAGTTGCCATATAGCTTTTGACTTATTAACTGGTTTCCCATATATCTCTAATGTTCAACTAGGGAAAACCGACAATCACCGCAAAAAAGTGTAGTAGGCGGCAGTTTTTTGTTGTCAGATATGAGCAATTTCCCACTAAATCAAGGCAAGGGTGGGGGGTTCACTCTGTGATTTTTTATCAGGTGGGTTTTGAAGCGATTAAGGGACGATAGGGATGTAAGGTCCTTGACCAATGTGAAAGGGCGTTCTTAATATCACAATGTCTAAATGGTAACTAATTTATGTGATAACTAGTATTAGGTTGCTATTTCAAAAGAATTCTTCTCTAATCAAAGTCCGGGGCAAGATCAAATAGTTATATTATACGAAATTAGGCCGCGATGCCATGGCGACTGAACCGAACTGTTGTGGACAAACAAAATATTTAAAAATCTGTAACCGCCAATGGCGGTATGGGCGGATTCCTTTTTTTCCCCAAGGGATGTTGCAGCTCTGGGGTGTTGAATAATATGGGTGGGTACATTGTGATGTATAGTTCATAAGTGAGCTTCAAGTCCGATCCAATACAGGCAGACTAAAATGGACTATTGCATGGGACCGATCCTCATATGCCATCTTTACATAACGCACCTACACGTCTACATCGACCTACACACACATGGCCAACGTACCTATACAAGTAGTCTATGGGAATCTAGCTCATCTAGAAAAAAGATAATGCCCAAGTGTTGACTCTTACATGGTTAGTATGGGCTTGTACCCTCCTACAATATAGTTAAGTTTGGCACTCTCAGCTCATCTAGAAAAAAATTGAAAAGAATAGGTAAAAATAACATGGACCTTTTTGTGACAAGCCCTAGGAGGACCCTGGGGAATGAATTACATGGTTAGGCAGTGGGCTTGTGCCATCCTACTATTACTAAACTTTGGCTACTATAGCGCATCTAGAAAAAATATATGGCAAAATGTTGACTTTTTGGAAAAATTGAACTTTTTTGTATTTCCCCATCACCCCCTGTCCAACCCAATGGGGATATTACATGGTTAGTAGGGGCTTGGTGCCCTCCTACAATATATCTAAGTTTGGCTACTCAAGCTATCTAGAAAAAAGATCTGGCAAAATGTTGACCTTTTTTTTGGGAATGTTGACCTTTTTGACATTTCCCCACCCTTTGTCAGACCCAGGGGATGAACCAACGATGCGAGGCTTTGTGCCCGTCTACAAATATACCTAAGTTTGGCTTCTCTAACTAACTCCTCTAGAAAAACGATATGTTGACCTTTTTTGGAAATGTGGACCTTTTTCTGACATTTCCCCCCCCCCTGTCAGACCCAGGGGAGGACCCTGGGATCCGATGAATATAACAATGGGTAGTAGGGGCCGAAATTTGTCTCCTACCATATACTACGTTTGTCTCCTCTAGCTCATCTAGAAAAAATTATGGCAAAATGTTGAAACCTTTTTGTCAATATACACACACACACGTACCGTATAACGTACGTACGTCAAGGAAAGAAACCCGCAGTGCCCATTTCATATGCCGGATTTTGCTACACAATCCGTCCAAGAGAAAAACAACGGTTAGAGAAGAGCCCATAAATATACATTGAATTATTTGTGCGTCTATCTTCGAAATACCGGTGTAGCAACTATCAACTCACATTTTAGAAGTAATTAATTTTGTTTAAAACTCCAAACAACAAGTAGCAAATTTGGTAAGGTTTAATAATCCTTTAAAAAAAAGACGTCAAAATGGCGCCATCCTGCATATATGTTTTTGCGCAGGTATCCTTAATATCAAACTTTTTTTACTATAAATCCCAATGGGATGTTTTATATCCTTTAACTTCCCTAGAGGAAAATGACTCGCAACCTGACGATCTCATAAAATAAAAGGAGGAAACGCAAGGTAAGAAGGTCCCCTTCGGATTTTTTTGAAAAGTCTCAAAATGGAATTTAGGAATTTACGGGATATCCATGGTGTCACAAAAAATTTCTATCGATCTTCAGTGCACATTATTTATACCCTTGTGTACAATCAGTGGCAATAATACCATGACAATCGTGCCTATGCAAGGCCAGAGTTTATAACACTTTTTACCGTTAATCCTGTTTCCACCCAGTCAATAGACCTTGTTGTGGATTTTCCATGTGGCTCGCTTGGACGCGGCCGCTTTGGGCCGTTGAGTAACGAGAAAGCAAGAAGACAAAACGAAAGGATATAGTGGTACAGACTATAATTATGGCGCTTATGAAGCATTCCACTACCGGACCGACAGCAGCTCTTTGGGCATTCATCATTTAAAACTAAAGGGCATTCATCATGTACCAATTAAAGGGGTATCCCTTGAATTTACATTCAAAGGGCCATTCCTTTATTTACCAAATAAAGGCCATTCCATTATTTACCAATAATGGGTCATGACCTGTTATTACACAATGAAAGGGCATTCTTTTCCATCGAAGGCTCCATTGCTCATTACCAGTAAGGATAATCCTTTTTGTCATTGAAGGGCCATTCCTGAATTCAGCAATACAAAGGATCATCCTTTATAAAAGGGCGGGGGGGGGGCAGTTCCCTTATCTACCATTGTAAAAGGGCTCGTTCATTCATTTACCAAGTAAGGGCCGTCCTTAGTTACATTTTAAAGCGCCATTCGATGGAATTTATCATTTAGTTCATTTCCTTCATTTATTTTCCAATTAAAGGGCCATACCATAATTTACAAGTTAAAGGTCTATCCCTTCATTACCAAGTTAAAAGACATTTTTTATTTAACCAATCAGTCATTCTTTCTGTTAATTTACCAATCAAAGGACTATTACATCATTTTCAACGTAAAGGGCAATTCCGCCATTTACCAATTAAATGGATTAGTTCCAATTTACCATTTAAAGGGGACAAATTCCTTTATAAACTCGTTGTCGTGTTGTTCGAGGACAAAAAACTCAAAAGATAAAAATTATAAAAAAATACGATATCATGACTTGCGAAGGGTTAGTTTACAGTAAAGGAAAGTTACGCAGTGTGACCTACCTCTCTCTTCCAGGCCAATCTATATCCAATGCTTTCAGACAAAGTCAAGACGGCTGGGAGATACTGCATAAAGTGAACAGCCTAAAAGGGACTTTCTGCTGTGTTTTTTCTAAGAAGGGCCCATACCCTACTCAGATGCAGATGGAATGGAGCCTAAAAGGATATAAAGGAAAGGGGTTTTATTAAGCATGTTGTCCAGTTCCCACCCGTACCTATCATATGGGATACACTGAGCACCAACCACCAACCACTGCATTTTCAAATGGGTCGATGTTGCTTGTTGGTATCAGGTCCTGAATCATCTCAGGGCTAGGTTGCTCTGAACCTACCTAGTCAATTTAAGTATGTACAAATCACTAAAACCTAGGAAAGAAGGAATATGAGCTATGAGAGGTAGAGGTCCCTCAAATCTTCACTCTGGAGTAACCCAATCCAACCCACCCTTTATTCACTAAAATTAAAAAAAAAAAAAAAAATTTACATATTTAAATTTTCCATCGAAAGGGCAGTTGCTTCATTTACCATTTAAAGGGACATGCCTTAGTTTTCAATGTTGACGGGGCCGCGGACCCCCTGTCGGGGTGTAGGAAATACCAAAACATCAACATCTTCTAAAATTTAATAATCTTTTCCCTGGAGGTGGCCAGAGAACAAGTGTTGAAAACCCCATGTTTGCTTGGCCGAAACGCAAACCGGCAAACTCCGTATTACTTGCATGGCGCTCTAGCTAATAAGCTAACAAGATATCATCTATAGGTGTTAGGGCTGAAAGGTTTCCATCGCTTTCCTAATAGCATAAGATTAATAAATAATCATCCTTGTTTCCCTATAATCGTTACATCAAAATACATGTGCCGCCCATGTCCGCGAGGGGGTACGCTATCTGCATCTGCATCAATTCACAAATTAGAACGATTTTCAATTTCATCTGCATGTTATTAGATTTCCTTTTGAACTTATTTCTAAGACCTGGGTCACACGAACGACGGACTCGTCGCATTTACTACAATAAATTCAATGTCGTACTTAATTACGACTTGGATTATCACCATCATCAAATGGGGTCACATGTATTACGACATCGCATTAACTACAATGTCGTAATTAACTACGAGATGGGATTATTACATTCATCTCACTGTATTTCATATAGCAGTTATACATGATTACAACGACGACATGCGGTCATACAGGTTTTTACTGCAGAACTTAATCCTCTACTACAATAAATTCCAACTCAACGACGGAAATTCTCATCGTTCACTTTTTCTAATGCGACGACGACATTATTGTAATAAATTCCGGTCACACGAATTACGACAGCAAAATTTATTGTAGTAAATGCGATGTCGTCGTTCGTGTGACACCGGCCTAAGTTTGGCATTTTACGCACTTGCATAAAAGAGTTCGCTTGTACTAGTTACGATTGCAAGAACCAATACGAAACATTGTTGCACATCCCTTTCATTTTAGAATGCTTTGTGTGCGTGCGGTCTTCATAAAGAAAGGAAGAATTAAGATGAAAAATAAGGAATGAAACATTATAAATCTGCGAATCAAAACTTCTCTAATCAGGTTTGGAGTTTTCATGGGATGTGTGATTTCAATTATTGTTTATTTAAGTGCTGGTTGTGGGTAAATATTCACTATCCAATAAACACTTGTATCTTAATCGGAGTTAATCTGCTTCTTCTGGTTGCTGTAGGCTTACTTACCCAGTGCAGTGCAAATATCTTGAAGTGCTGAACATCTCCGATATTGCTTTGTATGCGTTCAAATGTACGACACTAAAACAAATGCAAATTGGGAAATATATATTCTGATTTTCATGTGATCATATTAATAAAATGTGGTATTTATGTATGTAACTTCTATTGCCTTTTCGTGATGTCATTGCGATTATAGAATATTTATTTTAACGACGGTGGTAGTAGTAATAGCAATTCTGGGACGACAGCCATGAAACTGCTTCCATGAAGATTTTGGCAAGACTGAGGATTAAAAAATTCTCGATGTGTATAAAGTACAAGCTTGCGGTGTGAAATACCAGCTAGAAGTTACCTTTAACAACTTGAACTTCGAAGATCTTAGCCATACAATCAGGTAGGGTTCTTGCTCGATTCAGAAATGATGGCCGAAAATGTAAGGAGAAACGAAAACAACCAGACTATAATTGTATGAGGAATATCTCTTTTTTCCCCTTTCCCCTGCTATGTTATAAATCATTTGGAACCCCTTTTACCTTGTAATCATGTTTTTAACAATATAATGATGTACACAACTGTTTGAAAGATGCCTCTGTTTTTTGCCCCTAAGCTCAAAGGTAAGACCACAAAACAGACCATGTTGAAATGTTTTATTTTTTGAGTACCTTCGTATATTTAAAAAAATTCCCCATAGGCCACTATTTAATTATCTAGTCCCCGAAACAATTAAAATAAAATTCGCTCTAGTTTCATATTAAAAAACAAAATATGGGTATGCTTTAGAGTTGTTATTAGCAAGTCGGCAATGAGTACGGCAAAATCTCACCTCGTTGTAAAAAGTTAGGACGCCCTTCCCACACCAAGCATGAGGGAAAATAAATAATTGGGAGAGCGAGAGCGTGACCCCAATGGTTAGAGTATTAGCCTTTGGGGTTGGAGGTTTCCCGTTCTAAATTCAAGATTTAATCTGTTATACAAGCTATTTCATTAAAATTAGAATTCACTCTCCCGATGTTTCAGTTTGACTATCGACAACTGAACCGTCCTAATACCCCCGCCCTTCGGAGAGGACATTAAGCCGTCGGTCCAGTGTACAGAGAGCCATTACCAGCCACTGCAATATCACAGTCAGTGTTGAAAAGAGTAGGTTGTCCCAATTCCGGCCGGTAAATTTACCCCAATGGAAATAAACTCCCTGTAGAGGAACTTGCTGGGTTATCCAGGACATTGACCGAATGAATCAAATAAATAAATGCACTTGGTTCAGCTGAACATTCAGTTATTTCTGTAGGTATTCATTTTGTATACATGCATATTTGGTGTATTCTGGGGCATCGAAGTTCATTAATCCTTCGCAAAGCCGTCAACACGTGGCTAAAACTTAGCTTCCCGCGCAAACACCGTCACCAATTACACTACTTTCTTTGTCAAAGTAAAATTCAGTAAATTACTTTTAGGCAAGGGAAGTTTTGTATTCCCTTGATCGAATTGAATGGACCTCATAGCTAGCTAAGTATATATTTTTAATCAGTTTTTGCATTACCTAAGATATTTGGATGCTTGCATAATTAGATTCAGTCCATAATCGCGAGTATGCCATGTAAATCTCTAAAATTATAAAATGTGTGATTGCATCTTTGTCTATCTTTAGACATCGTATTAGTTCATAATCCAAGCAGCATTTTGTATTTTATGCGGCGGGACGCTTTAACATTTAACTGCGGTGCTTTATAGACATTACAGGAAATGCAGTTTCATACGTCCTTCCTCGTTACTAAAGTTCCGCAGCTCATGTTACAAGATATTGCATTGTAATATGTTTGATCGAGGCTTGAAATGGGCAAGTTGTTAATCCGTTTACTACTGCAGCTACTGCCCTCTGACTTAGTGCGGTATGTACTCTTCGAAAATCATGGCAGGCTCATGTAACAAGATATGCTGTAATATGCTGAGCGTGCTTGAAATGGGCAAGTTGTTAATCCGTTTACTACTGCAGCTACTGGCCTTATGACTTGTGCGGTAGGTACTTGGAAGAATCATGCAGGCTGCATGTACAAGATATGCATGTATATGCTGACGCGTGCTTGGAATGGGACAAGTTGTTAATCCGTTATACTGAAGCAATGACCTCTGACTTAGGCGGAGGCACTTTCGAAAAATCATGCAGATTAAAAACCACACATGACAGTAAACGTTATTTACGTTTTAAAAATGAAATCCTTAGGTTCAAAGGTAATTATAACGGGTATACTTGAGAAAGGTACTACCTGTCTTCCAACAAACGTTCCAGGAGTATAAACCTGGATTAGGGGTAATAAAGTGCGTCATAAAATCCGCGGCGTCGGGCAAAATTGTATTTCCACATAACAGAGAGTGTACATAGAAAGTCCAAATTGCACCAAACAAATGGTAGGGAATATTCGATTAATACGGATTTCGGCTCTATCACTGCATAGAAGTTTTTACGAAAGCTTTTAAGCGGTTTTTTTGTGTTTGCGCACCGAGAAAGATCGAAGGGAGTGATACCCAAACAACAACACTCATTTTCGTAGGACGCATGGTTAACAGAAAATAATACATAACTAAATAAACAAAAAAAAACCACATATTTAGATTCTTGTCCCACTAATCCTAATAGATTTTTTAAAATGTGATTTTTTATACATCTAACTCGCCATGCAATTGACTGATATTTCATGTTTTTGTTTTGTATTTTTTTTTCAATACAGCTTGTGGTCAATGCGTCTACGCCAGACCGGAATCGCAAAGACAAGCCTTACACGAATCATGGTATATTCATATCGGCTTGCTTTCTGCTTTTCTTGTGGCAGCTGTGGTACAGCATTAGCTTTTGCAACCTCTCACTTGTCTTCCGAAACTGACGCTCAAAATTTCTGGAACGGGTAGCAAATGTTCGAAACCTTTACGGGTGCTGTCATCGTTATGGATTTAACTTTGGCTTTGGTTCATACTTAGGCAGCATAATTGGCTGTACAATGGATTTATTAAGTTGCCTCAAAGCAGATCACAGCCAGAATGCGCTGTCAATACAACCGTAATAATCGCTCATCAATCCGATAGCATATTTGCTTTTGGAAGTGTAAACTGTATTTTTCTTGTATTAGGCTATTAAAAAACTTTATCGAATAACGCCCCTGGATAATGCATTGCATACTTGGTGTATGCCAGCATTTATGTGATATGTTGTGTGCTTTAGCTGTATTTCTGCGAATGTATGAAAACGCTTTCCTTTAAGAAAATTCTTTTTCATTAACCCATCGCTTTAACAATGGCAGGAGTGGTATGTGTGTGTGGGGTATCCATCACTATTTGCCCACTTGGTGAAATAACATCGCCTGGAAATTATTCGCTCGTGCCAACTCAGAACGTTAGCTGTGGACATTCGCTACGACGGACTTTCAAAGTGTTCTTGAAATAGTTGAGGGATTCTTAAAAAAAACCATTTTTCATTGAATTTTAACGAGTCCGTGAGCCAGTCGTTTTTTTTTGCTTATGGCAACACTGAGATTTTGATGCTTCTATTGACAGCTACAATGAAAGTCAACCTTCCTTCAGTGGTGGTAGAAAATGTGGACCTTGAAGAATACAATCCAGATTGTGGTCATTCTTCTAATGTAGAAGAAAATCCTGTGAAGGCTAAAGATAATCGGATGTCAAAGAGACTGATAAACTTTTCTAATACCGTAATGGTGGTATCGTTGCTGTGGGCGCTGATGATGTTTAGTGCAGGGCTATTGGATGTATTCGTTAACACGTGCGTCTCAATAAACATAAGAAGCGTCCTGTATAGGGGAATTCAAATTTGTGTATCTGCGCCTCTCGTAACTCTTTGCGTTGTTGTTCTTTACAAAATGAATACTAGTACTAGAAGCATCTCATTGACATCTCCGCTAACGAGTAACGATTACATGCTGCTTGCTTCTGCGGCCATATGTTTTGCTTTTAAGCTTTTGTGAAATTCGTTTGGTTTGCTGGAAATATGAACACAGAGCTAGAAAACGGTACTTTAATCCTTTTGATGTTCCAGTCATTCGGCAGTATTGTACACATATGGATGCAGACTCAGGTTTTGTTGACTGCGCATTATATACATCGTTCTGGTGACGTCATATCCACGTTAACCAAATGTTGTTTGATTCATCTTGCTATCATGAATCTAGTAGACTGGTTGCAGGTGTCAGTGATTCTTGAATGGAGCCAAACAATGCAGATAACTACCATCAGGATTGGAATCAGTTTTTCGGTGAATCTGTCACTCGTTCGTTAATTCTTGTGATTATCCATTCTTGGCCTTTTATCGGTTTCATTCGGGAGTTATGGCATACGAAATTGTTCGTACAAACGACGTACAAATTCATTAATCTATGATTATATTATAAATTTAAATATTTTAAATATTAAGAATTCATATATAGCCCGCACACAGTATTTTTGGTGAGCTGCCTTTATTTTGACTAACAATATAAAATTGCCTTATAAGGCACAATTTTGTTCTTCCAAATTTCAATTTAAAACTAGAACTTATTTGGTGTTTGAAACATGCGTCGTTGCGTCCAATACCATCAGGACAACTTTAGCCAACTGTCCCGCTGTGCTGGTCCCGACTAGGAACATTAGTCGGGACTAGGAACATTATTGTTGTGATGCCCCAGAAACATAGTCCTACTTATGTATTAGTAGTCTTTTTCGTTGAAAGTTTACACCGAAAGAAAAATACATGTAGTAGAGGGCTGAAGCAGATATTTGATTGATTGTGTCTGTTGTGGGTGAACTGATCTTAGCGACTTTAACACTTAAAGGCATTATCAGTAATTTGCTGAATCAGAAAATCGAAAAAAAAAACATCAAAATCAGATTTTTGCATGTCTGTAGCAAGTATAGCTATCTAACATACCCTACAAGTAAAGTATAAATGTTTAAAATTTGTTGAAAATTGCTGAAAATTAGTTTCCCTTTGGGCGATTATAAATGGGACCTGCGTTTATACCAAGGTGCGGATTACATGTGGGAAAATAAACTTATAATACGGGAAACAAGCCGACTGGCCGACCTTCCCAGTAAAGGTTGGTGGTTGGTTGGATTTTAAATGGCATTTATCGGCTACCAATATCACTAAGGCGACAATTGCAACTGTAAAGAATTGAGCCCAGACAAGAAAAGGACAGTACAGGCATCATTCAAATGTGATATGAGTATTCTATGGTCTTAAAACAGCTGATATGGGCCCTATGTTAGGCTAGTTAAACAAATTTATTGCATGAAATGTTACTTTTGTAATTTGTTGTTTATAAATATTACATTTTAATGATTGAAAGACCAACCCATACTTAAAGGTCCCAGGAAATGAAATGATAAACCTACTCCAAATCTTTTAGGGGACATTCCATTCCAATAAACAGGGCCAGAAAAAAGAATACACTACCAGTGACATCATTAGTGATCATTATTGATTTTCAGTCAGTGTCATGAATAGATTCACACCAGTCACCTGGAATTTTCTATTACTCTCTCAAAATCAATAGCACCCAATTGATGTCATCACCAACCCAAATATTGAATGCTTTCCAGCCCCTCCTTGTAGACTTGACACAAACCACATCAATTCTATTCGCATTTCCTGGGACCTTTAAGAGTCAAATTAAAGTGATAATATCGCACATTAAGACATTAAGTGTGTCCACCAAGTGTTAAATAAAACAACCCAAAAAACAAGAAAAAAAGCAAAAAAAAAAAGCATTAGAACATCCCCGATACAAGGGACACACACCGTGAGTATATTAATACAAACAAACTTCCCTTTGTTTGACGCGTGTTTGACGAGTAAAAGTTAGGTGGGCGTATCGTTAACAATCACTTAACTACTCGTAATATAAAAGCATAGCATGTATTTCAACCCTCAGAAGTATATGTGACACATGCCATGAGCAAGATATGATTTAAGAAAACGGAAACGATGAGTTAGAAATGCTTTCAAACGGTCATTTATAACGATTATTAGTGGCAAATGTGGAACTTAAAAAAACGGTCTCACAGACCTGCAGCCTTTATTACGAAATGAATATTGGCAAAGTTTAGTACATGATTTCTACTTATCCTCATGATGTGCCTTTTACTGATAACATTGAATATAAATTGACTTCATACAAAGAAAATCCTGGTTTACGAGATTCTTTTGTTCAACATCACTACTGAACCCTCATTTACTAGCATTTACCACAATTCGCGTTTCGCGAAAATTCGTGCTAAAAGCTTTCCTCGTGGCGCAGCGGTCTAAGCGATATGCATTATTGATTTTACTTTTGGATAGTCTGTTGTTGTCAGTTCGAGCCCGGCTTTTCCCCACTACTTTCGGCATATATGCTAGTATTTAGTTCTGGTAATCATTATCTTTAATTTTGGGTATGTAGGCTAACGGTCACCCTAACCATTGAAACGGAATGGAAGTATAATTAATCTAAAATTGTATAAGGAGGTTGAAACATGCCAATTGCCCAAATAGTTCTTATGTAATTGTTAGTATTCAGTTATTATCAGGAAACATCAAGGTTATCAGTTCCATTTTACATTGAAATTAATGTTCATAACAATAAAAATGTCTTTGAAGTATTTCGTAAAAACATATTCCTCAGAACCATAGCAAGAAATATCACAGGGAAAACATTCTCTTCTCTGATGAAAACAACAGAGATAATAAATACAATGTCTAAATTTCTATGAAACTTTTCGCGATAATTTTCAATAATATTCTAAGCTTCCTTTGATGGCCCACTGGGTATTCAGTCGGTTCAAGTCCGGTCGAGCCTACCGTTTTCGACTTACTATAGTATGATTTTTTTTCCTGTCAGTTCATTAAAAGTTTTTGGGGCGTTTCGACGATCCCATTCTTTCTGAGAGGTTGTATTCTTTAACCAGTCAATACAATAGAAATTCGAAGTGACGATACCAGAACAGATTAAGGCCATAATTAAAAAACGTCCCTTTTCTCACGAAGAAAATAATGCAAGGCAAATGCACTGAATAAATTACAAATACCAAACATGAACAAACTCTGAAGCATTCAACATAAAAAATTATACGAATAAGTAATCATTACTCACCAAAGTTCTTTTACCTCACTAGGAATATTAAAAAATCTGATAAGTTTAATTTTATCGTCTTGTTCCAGAAAATCACTGTGTTTGACGTCTTGGTGTCTATCTAGTACTGGTTGGTCACTCATTTAAAGAAACTAAATATTACGTAGCATATCCTCCTCAACGATAAGAGGTTCACCCGCGTGAAAGCAAAACTATAGCCGGCAGGGAGCATAGTCCGGCTCCATCTCCATAGGCGATAAACGGAAATAAAGCGTGAACCAAATGTTGCGTGAAGGTCAACTGAATTGGTGCCCTTCAGAGAAGATGAGAAAGAAGGAGGTGGTTCGACTGCTACTTCAAAAGATAAACTGTTCAACCGCCTATTCATCTCAATCGGCTTAAATCTAATCGATTGTACCAAAGACTTACGCTACTTGCAGGATACCATTTACATACACTTTTCATAAATCCAATAAACATTCCAATTTACCCAGTTGTCACTTGGTATCTGCACAGGGTCTATACACCATGGTTGTGACCAGTACATGGGAACCGTAAATCTCGCTTGCATCAGTTATAAACAACGTTTGACCCCAAATTTAAAGTATTTTTGTCCTTTGGACACTCTCTGACACAAAAAGTATGGTTGAGATTTATTGAAGGGGCTTTATCTAATCATCATCCTATCATATTTGTCACAGAAAATAACCGGATATTTTTGTAAATTATGCTAAAATAATAACATCTTTTTATTACCCCCCAAACCTTGAATCAATTTAGTTACCGAAAAAGGGTCGATTTTGCTGTTTCTTCAGTTCGTTAAAAACCACTGATTTCATCATAAATAACAATCAGTCAGAACAACCGGGAGTTCATTTGCACAAGATCTTTAGCTTGGAAAATTAATACTATTTTAGTGGGAGGGTATCAATTACTCCTGCTGTGAAACCTTCCCGAACGGCCAAGCTTGAGGCGTTGACAATTAACTTCAAATGTCCAATCGAGTGGCCCTTGGAATTTCCTAACACTGAGCTGATGATTGAGAGTAATCCTGGTGATCGGATTGAGCCTCTCATTCTTTCTCATCTCTCTGGTTTAAATGGATAAATGGAAGCTATTTGGACTTTTTTTCTTCAATGCCATCTGATTTACATCATGCTATTTGAGGCGGGCTTAACTTCCACCAGTATTCCTCGAAGAGCGAAGCCAGTCAGCCCTCCTGTTGAGAGGGGGAAAATATCGCATTACCTTAAGCCCGGTAAATGGGATCATGGGGATTTAATACAAATAGGCGGCAACGTGATAGGGTCTTGAAACTAGCTGTGGTTGGGCCGTCTATCTCTTAGGTAGAGTGAGCCATGTGTAGACGTTTATTATGCGGATAATTGGAATTAAGTATATTAAAAATATGTTCTTCTTACAAACAAAAGATTCTGGTCTTGGCTAGTAGTGTTGCGTACAGTTTGCAGTTGCATAAGATTTCAGGGTATTTCATATAATTGAATTCGAAATTTCCTGCCATAGCCCCATTATGGTATTATTGTCTAAAAGTCTTAGTCCATATTTTTACAGAAGATGCCATTTCAGGGGAAACCATTGCATGAATTCAGGGTGTTTGTTTGGCAAATGGGACAAAGGTCCAGTGGATACAATGACTGCCTCATGACCCAAAAGGTCCTCTGGTTTCGAGTTCCCGCTGAGGCCAATGATTGTGCACTGGAGGAAGGCACATTTAAAATTTACCTCGGCTTGCCTCTTTCCACCAGGTTGCAAAATGGGGAGCTGTTAGGATATCGTCCATTGAGCGCCGCCAAAGAGTTATGAGGATGCCTTGTGCCATTTGTAGGAAAATGACATATTTCCGATTAAAAAGTCCTCGGCGGACTTTGTAAAAGAGTTTGATTTTTACACTGTTGAAAGCGTACATAAATGTCGACATTCCTTTAAATGTAGTATTTTTAGTTATTGCAGCCGGGTTTGGGGCTTTTTTCAGCGGTTCTTACCTGTTTTCCAGGGATTTCTACCAGTTTTAACGGTTTTAAGTTAGGTGAGTGACATGTTTTTACATTTTAAGCTTTTCAAACTCCCGAAGGGGGGGGGTGGTTACCAACCCCAATTGTGATTTTTCGTTACTGAACACACGATCCCGGATTCCTGTAAATTTGGTACCAAAAGGATAGCTTTAGAGTTATTCCTTTACATTGGTACCACAATAAGTATAACCCCCCATTATGACGTCACCATGAACGTTATATGTTGAGGGGGAAAGTACGACAAATACGAAGATCGGGTTGGACAATTGATAGTTAGCAATTTGAGCGAATCAAAATACCCTATTATAGCTATAAAATGATGCAATTTGATAACAATGTCATTGTCCCATCAAGTCGAGTCAAAAAACCGCATGAAAATCTGGATTTCCTAACCTTTTTGGCGCGGAAAATTGAATTTTTCCACTGTGTGTGTCTATGGAAATGGCAGTTTTGCTGACTGCGAACTTTTATGACGTCATTGTGACGTTAATGCTAGGCATGTTTGTACTCATTTTGGTATCAATGGAACGAGGAGGACCATAGCGTCTATTGGTACCAAAAGAAAGTGTACTGTGATGTTCCTGTGTTAGGCATGTTGGTGTTGGTACTTCTCTTCGGATGGGGGGTGGTTACCAACTCCCCCCCCCCTATCGATCAATTTGGAATCAACCCTGTATCGTACCTATACCCCGGTGGATGTTGTGTGTGGATTAAAAAGGAGCGGAACATGTCAATTGACCAATACATTAAATAATTTTGCATAAACAAAGGGGGGTTTTAGCAAACGCCGAGGGAAAAAGAAAAGAAAAAACTGAAGGGGGGGGTGGTAAACCACCCCACCCCCCTTCTGTAGACGAGGGTTAATAATTTGTTAACGGTTACTGCAAAAACAGTGATTAGGAATTAAACTTTCCGACGTACCAAAACACAGACATTCACTGATCACTCAGGAGAGCCTTGCTAAGCCTGTACCAACAAAGCCAGTGAATAGGTGGAACTTCCGCAAGGCAGACTGGGGACCAGTTTTAAGAAACCTGGTGGGGATTCAGAAGTGCCCAACCTCCCGACACCAACCATGTCCTGGACAATTCTTACACAAAACTATGTGGTAAACTCTTCTTTAATGTAGCAAAGAAGACCATCCCACGTGGCCTGTTGTCGCAGTTATATCCCCTCCTGGGATGAGGAATGGATACTCTTTACAATAATCTCCTGAATTGCTGAACCCGGGGAAGAAGAAGGTCATCCAAGGCTTCGAATATGACCAAATGCTTTGGACAGCGGGAGGAGAGGTCAGGGAAATCGACTTCACCTCCCTAAAGCAGGAAGGCTGGAAGACTATAAACGCCTCACCGGCAGAATTCCAAACCATCGAAAGTCCAGGTGATGCCAAAATAAACGCTGAGCAACTCCTCGGCAATGGTCTCGTTTCAAGGGGACATTGATAAGGAGCGTTCTGTCAAAAAGAGATCACCCAAACTTCGTCGAGCCCCGGTGTGGACGGGTCAACTTTCACATCCTTCTCACTAGATGAGCTTACCTCTGCTATCAGCCCCAACTAAGAGGTGGAAAGGCCCAGGGGCCTGATAACATAACAGCGAAGTTCTGATGCAATCGGCCACGACGTATGAATGATCCCGGAGTTCTACCCACTGGTTGCTTAACCAACCAGGTCCTTACCCAAGATTGGAGGAGGGGCTACTATCATCGCATCCCCAAACAAACAAGCTGTTCGACCAACCCTAAGAACCACCGCCCAATATCACTACTGTGTGTTCCCTTCAAACCCCTTGAGAGGATGAACCTGGCCCGGCTGGACACTCGGACAGAGCTGGACGAAGTAGAATTTATCCACTTACTGCAGATATGGCCCTAACTTGCAGCATATATCAAGACCTCCTGGAGACTGAAGGAAGTGAAGCCAAGACCACCGCTACTGCCTTGCACCTCAACACCAAATAGTCTCATTGCCAGCTGCAAATCAACCTCAATGGAGAATCTCTGCCATACCTCCCTACACCAACTTATCTGGAAGTGAAGCTGACCGCAGCTTACTTATTGGCAGCACCTCGAGTCCGTATGCGCCAAGGTATATTCGAGGAATAACCTACGTGTGCCGTCTTGCTGGATCCTCATGGGGTGCCAGCCCAACGACGCTACGCACCACAACAGAGCGACAACATCCCGGTGAGCTATTGTTATGAGTTCATTGTTCAAATAAGAGTCTCTTAAACAGACTTTACAGGCGTCTGTGGAAATTTAATATCCGGGTTTAATTATAAGGTTTTAACACAATATGTGACGGTTTAGAAGTTTTTCTCTATGAACGGTTTTTCGGGTGGTATAAAGGGACCATTTTAGACAACAAATTTCTACACGGTCATTGATTTTTCTTGGGGAAATGCTAGTAAATGGTCTGTTTTGAAATGGCAGCATTGCGTGACCTGATTTTGGTGTCAACCGTTTACAGGGGGGCGGGAGTTTGCTGGCTGCTGTGACCCCCACCGCCTTGGCTCTGGTCTACAGGCGCTGCTGAACATGCCGCCCCAGCAGTGCAACGCTTCACACAAAGAAGCTGGACCCAGTACTCAACAAGATCATGAGAAGCATTACTGGTTGCCTCCGATCCGTCCCACTCCATCTGAAATTCTACCAGTGCTTTCAGGGATTGCACCTGCGTGCTTGAGGAGAAAACCCACACACACAACTGGTGATAAAGCTATGCGGGACAACAAGCACCTGCTCATAACACTGTCAAAGAATCACACTAACTCGGCAGACAGAGACTTCGCTCTCGTCGACCTTTCAGTCGACGCTCTGCTAAACTCTCCAACTCTCCATTCAACATCTTCAGACATGGATACTGCCTGGCTAGATACTTAACCGGATCGCACAGGAGTCGGTCGCTTCAACAGCAATATGCACGATTGGGGCTCGACCATCTCCAGCCTGCCATGTAGCTCTCCATCACAGACTGCGGTTCACATCCTCAATGAGTGTCCCCTACCTTTCGCCCACCGTGGACATAGACTTCTCAACCCCAACCATCCCAGTGAGCTGGCTCACCGTCTACAACAGCTTGCGGCCTCAAACGCAAGCATATCATTGTAAACTATCTGTTTAATATCTAACGCCCTTATATCTAAATGGTTAAATTCAAACATTTTAGGCATTTGACATTGAGTTGTTTATAGACATTTGAAACCAAAACAGATTTGACATGTTTAACTACTATTTGCACCACGGTTTCTAAACACTGTTTTTGCAGTGTTGGCGATAGAACAATTGCTGCTTGTTTTTCTCTCTTGGGAAAATACTCCCGGGGGGGCCACTTGTATTCCAGGTGGCTTCATGGCTCGTGTACAAAAACACGTAATTAGGGTCGTTTTTGAGACCAGGCGATGTACTCGCGTACATTGTTTAGCGTATCACAATCAGTCAAAATTCAAACTTAGGGTGTGCTTTAACGTCCGAAAAATAACGTGTTTTAGGTTGATCTTTTGAATACTTGTAAAAATCACATTAAAAAATGCTGTAAAATAGTGTTTTGTCCCGATTTTTTTCCGGATTTTCACTGGTAGAATCCCCGAGTGATTTTTATCCATTTTCGCGCCTTTATTAGCTTGTTTTCTCTATTCGTCGTCGTCTCCTCCACCCATAAGCCTTTATAATTAGGAGTTCATTTTCTTTTTTTGACTGATCGTTACAAGGTTTTATGTGCGCAGAAATGGAATTAGGGGTCTTCTCTAATTTTATTCAATCAAAGCAGTTCATGAATTTAGTCCGGGCTTTTAGTTCAATAAATTGCTGAATTTGCAGAAAAAACTGTGAATAATTACGACATCCAACAAGACTCATTAATCCAAAGAATTAGGATCAACTTTAAACAGACGTGAAATTGAAATAGGATGGAAATTGTAAACTTATTATGACCAAGATAATGCCACAATTTGATATCAAATAAGAAAACCTTCAATGAAATCAGTGATAAATATTTCCTTTTAATCAGGGCCAGTGGTTTAGTGTATGCCAGTGTTTATGTATGGAAGGCATATTTTTTATGATGTGGCGTGTTTAGGGTAGCAAACTTATGTCAAAATCTTGTTGTTCTGTTAATTTTTTAAACTGTCATGCAAATTACTTGTTTAGGGGGGATAGTAAAATTAAACCAAAACACTTGTTAAGGTAGCAAAATCAAACCCAATGTTGTTAGGGTGCAACTCAACCAAACTACGTTCTTAGGGTGTGTTTCTTGCCAAGTGGAATAAGCGCTTAGGGTACGTTTTGGAGCCATACCGAGCATGATATCCACCTTGACATACCAAGTGCCCCCCCCCCCCCCGGGAAAATGCTACTTGCTAAATGCAACATTAACTCTTCTTTACTTTTAAATTGTAAAATAACAGTGTATTATCACCAAAAGGTACAAAAAAAACATTTTCACAATTTTATTTCTTTAAATTGTTATTTTTTGTGAAAAGTGCCCAAACTTTGCAGAAACTTTAAAATCTGAATATCTCAGTAACTGAAGACGGAGATATAAAATGTACAAAAACACTAAAAGTTTTATGTTCCAAGTATAATAAATTAATAAAATCTCAATCTTCATATTTTATTATTACGTAAAAGCAGAATCGACCAAGCAAATTAAAAAAAAAAAAAAAATTACCTGATATACCGGGACAAACTTAAAAACTTTCAATGTAATACTTCCCAGAGTATCCTCAACGTATGGATTAATCACACACATTCACTAAAGGGTATTTAAACTGTCGTGGAAACAGGATGTTCTTGCAAATTGCCAACTGTAACTTGCACATCTATTCGATGTGCACCAAAATAAAGGACATTTACCAAAAACCGTTGGTAACGTAAAAAGTCACCAAGGTTTTAACACTTAATTATATCAGGCTTGTGCCCGTCCCGTTTGTGTATAAGGGAGGTCCACTGATGGACCCCCCACCCACAGCAACACTTTTGCCAGTTGATTTTTTTATCAAAACTTTGGTCGTTTGTATATAAACACGACCACATAAAACAGGGAAAAATGAAAAATCGTTTTGTACCCCTGAAATTCCAATGGCGTCCAAAAATGCTTTTTGCAATGCCACTCATTTCCCCCCCCGCAAAAAATGAAAAACACTTTCCCCTGAAGGACTTTTTTGATAAAATTTTGTGGCTCAGAATAGGAGAACATAAATCATTTCTTCCATGCTGAAAATAAAATGTAAAAAGTTCTCCAGTACGAATTTAGGGTGCAAAACAATTTTGAATAGCGCCAAGCGCCACCAAAATTCTTTAATTATCTAATTAGCATATTGGCTGGTCCATGGCCTATTTGAATTTTTCCCCACCAAAACATGCGCAACGGATATAAGGTGCATTATTGGGAAAAAAAATTACCGTATAGCGAGGAATAAAATCGTACGAAAAACAAATTTTTGGGTATACACGTATGGACTCAGGGGGGAAATACCCCCCACAACCAGCACCACAGCGCACCTTATCTCGCATAGTGTAAAAAAGAGTACGAGCCATTAAAGTTATAAATGTAAAGGGAGTACCACGTAAAGAGCTCAAGTGCGTCTGCCCCATTGGCCAACTTGGTCCATTTCTTCTGCAATGCAAAAGAATAACCTCCCGTTTTCTTCCACTCGTCAAGCTCCATAACATCCTAAATATAAATTTAATAGTTTTTATGCTAAAAGCTAGAGGTGCTGATGTACTATCGTGTTCACAAGAGCGCCTCTTCATGTGAGGCAACCAGAGCAAACGGGAACCTTCCCTATGATTTGTCAGTACGTTCTTCCTACCCAGAATCTCACAGAACGATGGTAACAAAAAAGCATACCCAGAAACATACGTGAACTCTATATACCCCCGGAACATCATAACCAAAGACCTTAAGAACAGGTCCACTGCAAATCCCCGTCCGGACACATTTTCGTGGGAACAAATTGCGCCCCTCGGATGATGTTACAACGAGATTGGGCTTGTCCGTATATTGTAATACCTGTTATATAATGGTTCCGAAGGATGCTGCACGCACTCTACGATCTCTGACTCAGTGAAATTAAAAATCTCAAAAAAGAAATCAAGCAGAAAACAAACGAAACGAAGCATACTATCAATCTTGAAAAAGTCAGATATCAAGACACAGAAATAGAATTCCAAGCTCAACTACCAATATAACCTTAAAAATAACAAGTGCAGTTGGATTTATATAAATCAACATTTTTGGTCTGATGATAATGGTTCCTTTAATGAAATATCGTGAACGTTCTAAAAAAAAAGGAATTTGGATGAGAGACATGGGAACCAATTTACCATAGACGCACTTGAGTATATTTGGGGTGCTCTCTTACATTTATTAACTTTATCTGGCTCTTTTTATATACGTCTCTTTTTTAAACTTAAAAGTGTATAGGGGGGGTGGTTTTTTAAACGTTACCGAACTTTTTTGGTAGATTAGTATACTACTAGATTTTCGTCATCGGATCCTGCACATTTTCCGTTCCCCTCTTGTGATTAGATTCGAGTTAATCGTACATGGTTGTTCGGTCCATATTCATTTCGAATCTATTGTCACCGGCATCGGGGGATATAGTCCACTATTCCGCCATGTCTTATGACACGACAAGTCGGGTCAATAGCCACTTGCCTTTTAATTAAACTGACGTTTTAACAACAACAGGTTTCAAATTTCATTTGATTTTTCTGCGCCCGTGTCCCCATTTCTTATTTCTTTGCTTTTTTAATAACTACTTACTGGACGGAAATGTGTTGACTTGGAAAATGCACCATGTATGTCCTCTGTCCCCGTCAAGTGAAGTTCTGTGGCATCTTTGATTATATATTGTTTTTAATATTGCGTATTTTGCATTTATGTATATTCACACAAACATCATAGATTTTAAATGTAGCCCTATAAGTTGGAAATGCCTTAATGGTTTATTTTTATAAATTAAATCAAATCATTGTGAATTGTTGTATATTTTGTATTTTGGTCACTCTCACTCTAATATTATCTGTATATCTTCAACTTCACCGCGCTGGCGCGCTAAATGCATGCAAGCGAAGAAAATCGCTATAAAATACATCACAAAACTCACCTCCTCTAAATTAAAAGGTTTATGTCTGACTAATGTAGAACCAACATTTCTCTAATTTTAATTAACGGAACGGTTTTGTAAACACAACAGAAGTTCAAAATTCATTTGTATTTTCCTACTCCATATCATTTTAATTTTCCTTTGTTTTTAATACGTTCCCGACTACTGCAACGGAAATTTCTACTTGAAATGCACAATTTATGTCTATTTTCTATTTTCCCTCCGTCAATGTACATGGGAAATGTATTATATTGGTAAGAATTTTTTCATATACATTTTGACACCAATGTTTTTCTTCCAATACCAATTTTCATCACGGAGAATCTGAAATCATGTGTGATAGTTTTTTAAATGTGTTTCTTTGGGGATGTTTGTATAAGGGGAAATGTTGTTCATTGTAAACAATAAAATGTTTAAATGTTTTAAAACATATACAATTCTGTTCGTTGGTCATATGTTTTCTAAAAAGGTATATTTTGCCAATTTACGACGGACGACCTATTGTTTTTAGTACAATGCTCAAGACATTTCAGGTCTTAATTTAATAGAAATGTCCGATTTGTGTTTAAACTGGTTTTAAATCTGTGAGACTTGTTGCAGATAGATGTAAATGCCATGCCATAACCCCTGTTGGACCTGTCATCTTTTGCCGTCTAATTATCATCAAAGTCCCATTGACAATGTGGACCTGTATGTTTCGGCTTCTATCAGTAAGGCGAACATTTTGCACCGTTTTTAAAACAACTGATGAATCTGAAATTTTAACCCCCCAGTTTCCTTGAACCCATTTGCCTGGTAACCCTTTGTACTATAACCCTCAATAGGGCCAACTATACCTTTCTGTAACCTTGAACAGGTACTGAACCGAATGGTATACTTTAAACACACATTTTGCCCCCTTTATATTTGACCCCTTTATAAACCTTGCCCCCTAGAGAACATCCAAGAACACATTTTAAAAAAAGACACCCATGATTTTTGAAATCCCATACAATTTTGATTTAGAAAAACCTTGGTTGCAAGATTGTATATGAAATGTTCACAAAAATACAGTTCCACATGTACTACAAGTACAGGGAAGTTTGTGGCGTATTATTGATTAGATTTTGTTTTTTCGTATTTTGAATTTATGTATATTTTCAAACATATACTAGATTTGCTTATTGTTTAGTTTATACATATTAAAAACAAAACTTGTTAACATTGTGTAGGTTGTATTTTGATTTGAGAACGTGTGAATTTAACACCGCACGGGCAATTACCCTACTTCACTACTTTACCGCGTCTCATGCAAAGCGAAAAAAGGCGCCATGAAAATACATCTGAACCACCTCTCTAAATTCTATATATCTGCCTCTCTAAATTATTATATCGAAGTATTATGTGTTACTGTAACAGCCAAACGTTTTACAATGATATATATAGATATAACCCCCCCCCCCCCCCCCCCCGTGGGAGAGTGGTGGGAGAGTGCTCCTAGACATTAACACTTATAAGTCAACAAGGGAGGGGCGTCCTATTGACCCTCAAAAATTTGTTTTCTCGCTTGCCGCTTTAAGCGGGGATTTTTGCCGTTTTGGTTTGTAAGTGGTCCTGACTTTTAAATGCGCTTCTTTTCATATTCATACCCAAAAAAAATTAAAATCGGCCAGCCGTTAATGAGTTAATTAGGGTCCCATGGACTCCCTTGGGCACTAACGGCAGTCAGGCGAGAATATTTTTAAAAATCAAAGGAAAGGCCAAAACAATTTTTTTGCTGAGATATGTTCACACATACATAACCAGTTATTAGTAACATTAAAAATAATTTTAACCTTTTATGTACTGAAAACACACACTTTAATCGTGGAAGTTGCTAAACCGTTACTGTACAAAGCTGAGAAACGAATATACTACAGCCGATTGGAACCAAGCCGTAGCCATTGTTAACCTCTTGAGCGTATTGTTGTTGCCGAAACACCGGGTGCCGAAATACCCGGGTGCCGAAGTCCCCCTCTCAGAACTGCGAGAACACGGGCACGGCAGAGGGAAGGGAGTGGAAAATAAGTTGCTGTGATGAGTCTAGCACGTGTTTAACGCATTTTTTCCCCCCCGTGATTTTATGGACAATTCTACAATGAAACTCATTAAAATCAGGCTTTTGGGCATTTAGGAACAATCATGTATGCAATAGTAGACGTATAGTAGCATACGATCTTGATATACTACCGGGTGTCTCAAAAAAAAGGAAACCCTCAACGCGCCTAATTCAAAAGAAAAGAGTAAACATACAAATTACTACAAAATCTGAAATCATTGCATTAGGTTTCCGACACCCCTGAAAAAATCTTTCCCAAAGGACACTTTGGACGAGTTATGGTCGATTGAAAATTGTGTACCACTTTTTATTTTATCCACGGATTTTTACTGTCTGAGCTGTCTTAGACAATACATGTCTCATCAAGCCATTCGTTCGTTTTAAATGGTTTCTATTTGTTTTTTTTGAACCGACAACATACAGTTCCAAGCAATCTTCCAAAAGGACACATATTGTACCGAGTGTAGGTCGATTGAAAATTTGTACCACTTTTCATTTTATCCACGGATTGGTACTGTCTGAGCTGTCTTAGACAATACAATTGTCTCCAAGCACATTCTTCGTTTTATGGTTTCTTTTTTGTTTGTGTCGACCAACCTCAGTTCTGATCTTTCCAAAAGGACCATATTGACCGAGTTTATGGTCGATTGAAAATTTGTACCACTTTTCATTTTATGCACGGAATTGTTCCTGTTGTCTGGTCTTTAGACAAGACATTGTCTCCCAGCACATCTTTCGTTTAATGGTTCTTTTGTTTTTTTGCGACACCAATCAGGTCTGATATTGAAAAGGTTAGTTTAAAATTATTATAACTTCCAAATCTTGCTTCATTCTTCTACTGCGCTGCTCTGACACCCACCCCCCCCCATTTGACTGCCTCTAAGAAGACCAATGAAGACGGATGTAGGGTTGCACGCTCTTTCCATTTCAATATCGAGACTGCTAAGCTGTCGTGTCCGTTGGATGCTTGGCAAAGGCAGCGGTTTATTCATTTGCAATCCCGGGCAAGTTTGCTGGTGGTTCCTATACATACACTTGACTCTTTATTGTTTTCCCCTAGAGCGAAATCTAGCGGAGTCAATCTGGGATCTTCGCAAAAGAATACCCACGGCCTTTGCAATCATCCAACGGACACGAATGATTAGAAGGATTATTGAAATGGAAAGAGACGCTAAATCATGCTCCGTCTTAGAGGCTGCCAAGTTACCCAAGTGGGGGGGGCAGAGCAGCGCAGTAAAGAAGATTAAAAAAGGCAAGATATTGGCATTTCTAATAATTGGAAACTAAACTTTTAATTATCAGAATTGAACCTTTGTGTCGCAAACAAAAGAAACCATAAACAAAAGAATGGCGTGGAGAATGTGTATTGCCTTAAAACTACTGAAACAGTA
>JAMKCH010002864.1:0-72833 GCA_023653785.1 Ophioderma brevispina | reverse complement strand
CTCTTTTGTCATGTCCCTTAATTTCGTGGTGGGAGTGATTGGAGCAGAAAATCCCTCTAAATTACTCCTTTTCACAGATTTGTAATGCTTTTGATGTCTAATTATATGTAGATGAGCTCAAGATAGTGATTTTGAAAGTGGCATGAAAATGGACCTTGCCGTTTTCTTAACAAAATGGTCGTTTTAGGCTCCATAAAAAAAATGTTTTAGATTTCACGTCACCCGACCCGCATGGAATTTAGGTTGCCGCATCAATATTTTTTTTTTAAATATTTCATCACGAGTGAATTCTTACCCTCATCATTTGGGCCAAGGGAAGCATTCCCTAGCAATCATATTCACTCTGTGACAAGTTTATCAATTTATCAGTGAACAGTCGAAAAATGATAGTTTCTAAGGCAATTTCTCCTGACTTTTTACTTTTGTCCCCCCCTAGACCTTGGGAATATATCAATATTTCCTATCAAGAAATTGTTCACTAGATCGACCAAATATATGCCTACACCATCTTTTCACCAACGAAACACAGCTTAGATCAACCGTTGTTGGAGTGCATTTTGTCATTATGCCGCAGTGCCTGAGCGGTCCCTTATGACTTAACATGTTACCTCATCCGTATTGCCACCTCCACCCCGACACTGACCCCATTCAAATTACGATATCTCCCCAAAAATGAATGTTATCATTTTAAGCTAAATAAAATTACCTATTAAGAATATAAACCAACTTAATACCTTCTTGGTTCTAAGATACATTCAAAAAATGTGGCTAAATTTATTGATTGAAGTAACACCTCCGCATTTTTCTATACCCAACCATGGGCATGACAATATGACGTTCTGAAACCTAAAATAGAGCGGTTGCATTCCGATTAAAGAATGCATTGATTTGCTCGTATATTTAGGATTGCCTTGCGAACTAAGTACACCCATCGAATGTATGTCCTCAGCTTTGCGCAGTACAAACCCTCAGACACAAGAACAGGGTGTTTCCATTAAGGTGAAACTCTTTTTCTGACTTACTTTTCTGACACCTATGAATTCGGAAACCTTAAACAGGATCTTAACGGGAATAAAACACCGGTTTATGTGGTTTATTCCGTTAAGGTTTCCAAATCATAGGGGTTAGGTCAGAAAAAGATGTCAGAAAAGGGTGTCCCTTATGGAAACACCCCAAGAACAGAACAGCATAGCCTATACTCTAGGCCATAATTTCTTGGACATAACAAACACACGCGCGTTGAAGTTGCATTACGGCGTATCCGTCATGATCTCTACTCAATGGATTGGTAGACAACACGTAATTGTATATTAGATGAATGGAGCCACGGGCGGCATCTTGGTTACGAAAACCAATAACATTCCAGAGCACACCTGTTTAACAGAAGGTTGTATCCGGGGCACGTTTTAGAGAAAATGCCATACCATATGCGCAAATACAATGAGCTAACTGAATTGGCTTGATTCTGTAGTCTGTTATGCGCTTTTCCAACATTTCAATGGGACACTTTGTATAAATGACCCGCTCTTAAACACCTGCTTGGGCTTTTTAGATGACCAATATGGCCCCTCAGTGCTTCAATTACGAAGCCAGGTTTCCAATCATGAAAATTGTATAGAGATTCAGTGGTCTACGCGCAACACGATGGTGCGCCGTTTTTGGCGGGGAAGTGGGCGTTACGTTCTAAATGTCCAGAAAGTATGAGCAAGAGTATGCTAGCGGCATGTTTTGTTGACATTTTATGGTTTCTTTCATTTGACAGAGAGTACTACTAGAACTTGAATACCAAGACTGTAATAATGGACAATACCTGTACAAAGATAGGCCACTGAATTGAGAGAATTGGTCACTCAAGCACACGCATTTTCACACCGTAGAAGCTTTTATCAACAAACCTCAACAATAGGCCCTGTTATGATTGGGGTGCTGCTCGTTTAGTGATGTATCTGATATTTCAATGCAACAAAACACCTCTTTTTCCTAGCGTTTATGAAATTGAAGTGTAATTCAGTAGTATGTGAAAAATTACACTTAGTAGTCACAACTAAAAGTGATTTATTTTAGGTTAAGTTTCACAGATAATGGTGATATTTACTATTTTTGAGGCAATCACAGAATGCAAACAAACCACACTTATGAGCCATGTGGACATGTGTGTTATGCTTTTCAATACCATGTCTTCCATGGGTGGCAGTAGGGCGGATGAGTTTACCGGGCCTCTATTCCGGTATACGTACCTACCCAAATCTTGTAGTATAAGCTACTTTGGTTTATCAAAACCCAACCCATGATCAATCGATAAGCAGAATTGTGTATGAGCTTTATTCAGTTTACGGACTGATTTCCATTGGTCTAGGAGTCTCATTGGATCGAGTTGCTTTTTCTATTTAGGTAGGTACGCATACCAGAATTAGGAGGCCAGTGATCTCTTCGCGGCAGTAAGACCAATGGACTCGACCCATGGTAATGATCTTCGTTTACATAATAAATTATTCTCAACAATGGATGGTATCCTGCAGCTTTATTGCAAGAAAATATTTGAGATCAGACAAGAAGTTATTTAAAATTAAAACTTCAAAGTACCATAGATCTTCTCCATAAAGTTTTACGCCAGTGTTCGAAGAGTGGGTGTGCCAAATTGAACAACTGCGACCGACAGAATAATGCAAAATTATGTGTGATCATGGTGATGATTTGATGATGCAATTCAGCTTGCTTGATCTGATTCGGAGATTTCCCAAGGATGGCGTCCTCAATTTTATAACAAATCATGTTTTTTTGCATATACATAATGCTTGTCCACATGAAAGAGCTAAGCCCAAATCAAAGTCTTTCATAGAAAATCACAACTTTGTCATAAAATTCTGTATCTGGAATTGGTGGTACGGTACCTATGTAGTATGGTACTGTTATATGATACACGTTTACTACATCAAAACAAAAAATTTTGATTCATCTCTAACTTTGGAATTGAGCATTTTAGGTAGCTATCTTTAGTTCTAGTTGACTAATTTTAATTAATACACAAAAAATATTTTGAAAGTCAGCCTTTAAGTATTAAAAATTGCTCAGAAAAAGTGCCAAGTAGCCCCTCAACTTTGAAAATAATTCCACCACCGCTGATAACACCCAGTGGCTTGTACTCATTGGGCAACAGTTGCCCCACACACATCAGTCATGAATATAGCATCCTTAATTGGTCATATATGAATAATTCATTAGGTATGAATAAGCCACCATAGCTATAATATTGCTGACTAGTGAAGTTCATGAGTTTTATGTGTATCATGCATTCTTTTATTTTCCCCCACAGGAAGAGAAAGAAGTGTTATTATCCATCTATGAAGCAGATGAATGCTTCAAGCAGTTAGATGACCAAACTTACCAGTACAGGGTAAGGTTAATCATTTCAGCTAATAAACTCCTCAAAAAAGTTTGGAAACTTTTTTTGTTGAGTTATATCTCATTTTATTTGAAAGTTGTTTTCATACATAGTATTTAGTATCTGTGAAACGGTCATTCATTTTCCAAAGTTTACTGCGACACCTCATTTTTAACAAACGCGTAATCCATGGTCGAGTAACTGAGTAACTCTCCTTGCAAGGCAAGGTGGTCTCCAACAAAATGTGCCAAATTTGCCATTATTTGTCTCCAATAGAACAATCAGTTGCATTAGTTTGGCCCATTTTGTTTGAGACCTGCTTGTAATCAAAGGAGAGGTACTCGGCCATGGATTAAATGATTGTTACAAATGAGGTGTCATTGGAAAGAGAAAAGAATGACCTTTTCAGTGATATTCAACACTATGAAAACAACCTTCAAATAAAATGATTTCCAAACAATTTCCAAACTTTTTTGAGGAGTTTATAGTAAGTTATTTCATGAATACAAATGACAATTTTTTTCTTTTTTGTTCTATTTCAATTTGAATCAGTATTTTGATATTAAAAGTGATTTGTAATTATCATGCAGTCTTCCATAGATCGCAGCTGTTTGAAGGTCTCATTTATTATGACAAAACCAGAATAAAACAAAAATATCGACAGCGACACAGTTTTGACAACTGATGTTAGAAGCGATAATGCAAATTGCAATGCCCTATTCACTACTGTGCTATTCTTGATGGTTAACCATTAAAATGGCAGTTTTTTGTCTCTATCTTTGGAAAGAATTGGATTTGGAGACTGAAATTTCAAAACGACAATGAGAAAATTATGACCTTCGTCTAATAAAAGATTGATACTATTTTGGGGTAAGTCGAGCAGGTCTCAAAGATGATCGGAACAAGCACCAACCCTAACAAGTTTTTATACCACAAAATACAAAATCCCCCTCTGAAGTGAGACGGGTATACTACGTGAATCAAAAAAAGTTGTGGCATGGTTTGCAGATGACTTGACCTTGAAAATCACTGCAATCAATAATTTGTAGTTTGTAATAAAGCAACGCTAATATAACTGCCAAATGTTGAAAAAATGAAAGAAAACGATTTAAAAAATAAACCAGAGATTACTAATTTTTGTAACACAAACCGCTTTTTCTTTCCATTCCCATGGATTTAATCCAGTTTTAAGCAGATGTAAAGGTAAGATATCGGCATAGCATTATGCAAGTAATGATGACCTATGCTATTTTGTTTAATTGATATGAATAGCCATGATCTCCTTCATTGATCTTCAAAAAGCATTTAATGTTCACAACAAAATCTCACCCAATAATTAATCCGGATGTGTAAATGAAAAGGTTTCAACACTACTACTGTAATCAGGGTATAGATACAATCTATGTCAATAAGGAACTAAACTCTTGCAATATCCTAAACAATGGAAAATCTTGTTTTTTGCTACTGCAACAGGTGGAATTGTGTTTGGATTTCGTCATATCATTTCACATTGGTATAAATAAATCATTGATGAATCCATGTTAAATAATTCAAGAAAACTATAGCAGTCAGTTGGGCAAAGGCCTCCATGAAGATTGATTTGTATACATTATCACAAAACCCAGTTTAATGTGTTTTTTCTCCGCATAGGACTGGCGAAAAAGAGTGTGTTTACAAAATTGATCATATCTGGGCATTCTTTTTTATCGATTTCTTTCAGTTTTTCAACATTTGGAAGTATATTAATGTGTTTTATTAAAAAACAACAACCCATCTATGAGATAGTGAGGTGCATTAAGGTCAAGATCACGTTAATCTTTGCGACAATTTTTTTGGATTCAACGTAGTATGCCTGCCCATGTGAAAAGATGGGCCTTTTCAAAGGTAACTGGACCCTAACCCCAAAATAGGGGATGCATTTGGACACAAACCGAACAAATGGAGTCATCAATGTGAACTTTCAGACAGGGCCATTGAGGGTACAACCTGAATTCAAATAGAAGTGCCTCTCTTCTAGAGTTCATATTGCCATGAAATTATAAAATGTTGCGTTGAGTTTATAAAATTTTAAAATGTGCGCTATGGAAATTTTGAATTTGGGTGTTAAAATTCTTTTAAAAAGTGGATACTTTATGCAAACTTGTGAAAAAGTGGGTAGCAGGAAAGAAGAAACTGGGGGGTCATTGAGTATCTGAAGATTTTAAAAAGGGGGTCATTGAGTAATACTGTAATAGCGGGGGTAATAGGCAGGACAGCAGCACAAAAAAGGGGGTCATTGGGTACAAGCCAGTTTAAAAAAGGGGCTCTATCCCAATACACATCCTGCATCACCATTATGGTTATGATAGTGTAAGTGGCAACACAGAATGAAAGTTTATATTGCCACAAATAATGGGCGTTACCATAAGGTGACCTACGTGACCCACTTTTTTCTGACACACATGAATTTGGAAACCACCAGGTATATTCTGTTAAGGTTTCCAAATTCATAATCATAAGTGTGTCAGAAAGAAGTGGGTCAGATAGGTCACCTTACAGAAACACCCCAAATGATGACTCTGAAAGACACCAAATCAACACCGTAATCTTTCTTTTTTATTTCAGATTGGTGAAGCTGGACATTTTAAATCTTTTTACTGGAAATTCAATGGGGAGAAAAATTATCCAGAAGAATTACCGAAAATAAATTTAGATACATTCTACAATAAACACATGTAAGTCAGACAGCATTTCTCTCTCAGGGATTTCCTCAAGGGAGGCTTAAAGGCTGACTCAGAGATTTCCCGATGAGGGCGCACTCATTTTTCAAACAAATCGTGTTTTTTACATTTACATAATGCTTGTCCATATACTAATCACTGTGAGAAATAACTAAGCTCAAATTGAAGTCTTTCATATAGAAAATCACAACTTTGCCATAAAATTCCGGGTCCGGAATTTTCGTTATACATGGTATCCTATGGCACTGTTATACTGTGCATAAATGTTTACTGCATGAAAACGAAAAATCCGATTGGAATTAAGCATTTTAGGCGACTATCTTTAGTTCTAGATGACTATTTTTTAATTACTATACAAAAAAATTATATTTCAAAATCTCTGAGTCGGCCTTTAATAGTTGAAAGTTTTGTATTGTTGAGATGGCTTTTAAAGTGTTCATTTTTATTCAGGAGGAAGAAATATCATCCTTTGTATAAAAGAAAGAGTTGCTATTGAGTTGATTAACAAAAGCAAATGTAAACTGGGTAGGGTTGAGTGTACAAAGAGATAATGTCATTGGGTTATCAGCTGCTATCAATTAAGAGCCAATACTAGAAATTATTATGCATCAGAAGCTTCCATGTGGCGCAGTACTGCTGTGCAATTGGCGCGTACTTAAATAATATTGGATGGCTGAGGTTGATAACAGAAATATCGCCCGAGCCTAGATCAATTATCGGGCAAGTTGAAGACGAGCCTGATATTTTTTGTTATCAACCGAAAAAGGTCATACAATATTATATTATTATACAAGAAGAAGCTGACTTGACAAAAATAGTTTTAAAATGGCTTCAAAACTAATAAAAATAGAGTATTTGCTTGACGAGTTGCCCAATATTTTTGCGTATTGTGCAGTGATGGGCGGTACGCGCTACTCACACCAGTTTGTATTATTGAACCATCCAGAAGCTAATGAGCATAATAATATACAAATACTATGGTTGGAGGTGAAATCTGCAAGCTAGTTTCGCCCCGAGGTAACTGGCTACAGCCCACCACCACCCCGAACCCGAAGGGTGAGGGGTGGTAGCCTGTTAGCCAGACCGAGGGAAAGTAGTTGCACTATTTCCCCGACATAGCATGTAGTATTTGTTTTAATTACACCTTATAAATATTTATGAGATAATGGGCAGAAGAAATGTAAACACGAGGGCTACCTAACTTCCTGCTGTGAGTTCTCTGTCCTGTCTGTCATCGACTGCCCAAGCTTCCTACATGTAATCCAATATCATAGATCAGGCTAGAGTGCTTACACTCTGAATTGTCAATGTCATATTTCCTGATACTTTTCACATGCCTTGGAGACCATATCATGTTGACTGTAACTTTTCTTTGCATAGAATCGCCATGGTCATTTGCATTTAAGAACCTCGGCGTAAAATTACCCCAACAACCTCCTCCAAGTTGGCACAATTTAGCGCTTCAGCTTCCGCGACAGAACTTGCCGTTTTCCATACCTAGGGCCAGTTGAAAAGAATGTTCACTGATTCCAGACGACAAATCGCGTGTTTTGTGTCATCTTTATTTTGTATGAATGCCGCAATTTCTCGTCTGTCAAAGACCGCGACCGACTCAGGTCATCGGCCATTTTGTGTTGTGTCTTGTTAACAACGGAGTAAGTTCCTCCTTTCTTGAGACCGTAATACAAATTGGCGTGACTAATGCTAACATATATACTGTGTCCGCTGGTACGATGATATAGGTAAAGTGGTAAAAAATACTGCATGGGAAATAGCCCAAATTCACTGATAGCTTAATTTATCCCTGTGTCCGGCGCAATTAACCAATGAAAATGGAAGGACTTATGCCTATTATCTCATGGATATTTATAAGGTGTATAAGTATCCAATGCAAATAAGCCATTAATATGCAGCTGGTCATGCAGCTCATCAAGCACATACTCTTTTCATATTTGAAGCCATTTTAAACTAATTGTGTCAAGTCAGCTCTTCTTGCTTATTTGGATGTTAAACAGAAAATATGGCCCTGGCCAAGAAAATATCAGGCTCGTTGCTTGACTTGCCCGATATTTGATGTAGACTCGGGAGATTTTCTGTTAACCAACCTGACCATCAAATATATATAAGTCGCATCGTCCCTCCTGCGTTTATGCACTATTTATGGTTTTTTATGCAGTGCGTGCAACTGCATGCTGGTTGATTATTTTGTGGCAGTGCAGAATAGTGTTGTTCTTTAATTAATAATAATTAAATAGAAAGTAATTTCAGTGAAGAAAACAATCAAAACTAATGATAAAGATAAATTGTTTGGCATTTGTGCATTAGATAGTAAGTCCCAAGCTTTATATAATGCGTCCACCATATTTGACTGCTCATCCCATATATAAAATTATATTTTAGTAAGCAAACACAAATCTGATTCTATTTTTTTCTAACTGACGTTGAGGAGTTCAAGGGGTGACTTCCTCACTATTTTGTGATGACAAAAATTAGCTCGCAGGGGCAAATGTCATTAAGTGTCCTGTTGCTGTGTTTGCTGAGTGCCTGCATGAGTGCATGGATACTCTATCTTGTTATAAAGGATCAGTTCTCTACCTCTGTCACAATGTCAATATACGGTCATTTTTGATGATTGTGTTTGTGTGTAAAAATGGCATCGCTTTAGGGCAGTGTGCCGGTTTACTAGTGGCGACCATCTATTCTCGGCTGATGTCCACGGCACATAGTAGAGAAATGAGGTATAGTTGCACATTACATCAGGGTAGTTAGAAAAGTGTTTAAACCTTTTTGATGTGAAGTTAGAAGGCCGAGGTACCTTGTACATGCTGGTTGGGTCAATGATCACTGGGGTTACACAGGGTTTCAAGAGGGACCTGTATGAGACCACACACAGGTGAAATGCACCATATGAGACCCATTCTCTGCTCTGCTTACAAGATCTCTGTCCTCCTCCTCTCTTCCTTTCCCCTTCTTTCCCTCCTTCCCTTCCTCCATCCTCCCATGACTCAAAAGGGGTGCTTTAAAGCCATTTCAAAGCACAAGCTGTCATAACATATTTGAAGTTACAGCTGTACTACTGATTTATAAGATACCTATCTGAGTGCTTGAAAGGCTGATTTTGACACCCTACTTGCATGAGACTCCCCCTTCTTCCTGTGAAGTATTATATAATTGTTTTAAATGACAGTCCGTCATTTATTAGACCTTGTCCTTTACAAATAATTTGATGCACCATATGAATGCTAACAGCCTAAATCAACTCTAAGCTGATTCACAGTTTCAAATACTCATGTTAGAGGGAAATAGGGCACACTATTTTCCTGAGGTACTGGCTACGGCCTATCACCCCCACCCAAAGGGTGAGGGTGATAGGCCCGTAGCCAGTACCAAGGGAAATATTGCGCTCTATTTCCCGATATAAACCAGTGTAGTATTTGTTTTTATTACACCTCACCGTGGGACTCTGGAGACAATGTTGTAGGGAAATAATCCAATTATTTCCCTGGGCAATAGCACAGTACTAGGAATCAGCCCATTTAAATAGCATGACTTTCTTTATGAATATTCATGAGGTGTAATATTTAGAATGTTTTCCCATTTTACTTTAATCAAATACATGTGTACGTTGACTTCTGTCATTTTTTGATGTTACTCTTGAAGCATATCATAAGGATTGTGTTTGGTGGATTGTAGAATGTTTAAATATCATAGTTTCCTTTTTTATCTTCAGATCGCCAGATATCAAAATAAGTGTAGCATCCCAATAAACAAGTGGAGGTAAGTTCTTAATTTCCCGCATAGTGCCTCATCCAATCATAAAGATTTATTTATTTTGAAAGTGCTCTTTTTAATACTATGTGCATTCATTTCTAGTGTTAGTGTACTATGCTGGCCAAAATGCATAAAAGAAGTACGTAATTTGCAAATTTTGTGTTCGAAACCCACAATGCGCGGTTCATCTATCTACGTACTTTTCAATGTACCAATCAGCCTTCTGTGTATGATGTATAGTTTCCTATTTTATTTTAAAAACTATATTTCTCAGATCCCCGGCTCATTTTAATAAAATTAGGCACAAATGTATGCCATTTTTGTAAATTATATATTTTTAAAGGAAAATGTTTAATTAAAGCTGTGTTTTTTAGATTCCAAGTTAAAGTCAGCGATAGTCCTTTCATGCAGGCGAACTTGACTAACCCCCGATCATCTTTCAATTGGGGTGAAAGACTCAACACGCTTTGTTGCATAAATGATAGCGTAACTAATAAACATGGCGGCCTTCCTTAAATCGTCGACTGCTTCGAAAGTTGAAAGCGTGACAATGATGTTTTCTCAAGAATACTTCAATGACCGTGCAAACCATCTGGTACGTATATTTAGGGATATTTCATTATATATGTGCCGATAGATTTTATAACCATAATTCCTTTAAACAAAATTACAAATTTATTTTTTTAAAGCAGAACAATGGATTTGACGTGCAATGACATACACCTTATTCGAATATGCCAAGAGAATGCAGAGGAATTGATGGCAGACCAGACTGAAGATAACACACCTCAGGTAGGCTTCAAAAAGAATTGTTAGCTTAGAAGCGGTCCTTGTGGTGCATTTTTGCACAGCTATTGCATACTACCCAAATCATACTGCAGTACACACAATATTGGGCAACTCGTCCAGCAACTCATCAAGTCAACACTGTTGTTTTTTGTGTCACCTTCCTAAGCAGAAAAAGATGTGGGGATTACTTTGTGTGGTGGTGGCCCCGGGGGGTGGTGGTGGGAAAAAGGGTTAACATTTACCTGTAATATCTCACTTTCAGTGGATTAAACCAAACTTGAGTCAGGGGTGCAATGTGGGATCCCTCATTTGTTGAGGTCAAGTCACATACCAAGGTCAAAGGTCATGTGAGGTCAAGTTGTAAGACGGCTGACCTCAATGAAAGTTGGTTTATGGATACTACATCTAACCTCATTTGTTTTTGAGGTTAACGGTCACATGGCAAGCTCAAAGGTCCATATGAAGCCAATCATTCACAAACCACACGGCAGGCAACACACACAAGGACCTCAATATTTTGTTAGTTTTGAAACCTATTTGGAAATATTTTTTGTAACAGCTTCCTCACATACTAAAAATAATATGTTATTTGGATTACCTTTCCCTGGTTGATAACAGAAATTATCAACCTGTTAAGAAAATATCATGCTTATCTTCAACTCTAGACGTGGGGCCATGCATTCTCTAATCAACAGCAGTCATCCAGCTCTGGTACTGATAGTTTCACCAGCCCCAGCCTCACATACGGGCGCATGTTAGAGCCTCGCTATCATGGCTACACGCGGCCCCCGATAAGCACACTAGCTTGACAAATCCTACACCACCACAAGCCCCATTACCAATGACTGTGGATACGATCACACAAACAGTTTTCATTGACATTACTTTTTGGCTTTTGCCGTTGTTGTTATTGTGTCCATTGGGGTGTTCATAGTACCATAGGGTTTGGCCTTTTTATAGTCTTCAAGAATACTTTGTAATCCGATAAAGCAACCATTTCTCAAATAAACCTCAGACTGGTAGCATGCCTCCCAAAAAAGGTAATGTAACCCTGTGGCCGAGTTTGGAAGTCTTGTGGCTCCATACAAAGGTGGTGAATCATCAAAGTGTCCCTATATAGCAAGTAGCCATGTTTGAAGAGTGCCCCCAATTTCTTCAAATTTGTGAGATTTATTCACCAGTACATGTCAACGCTCATCCAGGCACAAGCATAATGATAAATTGGATGATTTTCGCCCAATATTTATTGCTCGCTATGATTTTTAAATATTTGAACTTGACTGCATCTTGCCCCATATTTTTCCAACTCTAGCTTGACCAATAAATATGGCTCTAAATCCAATTTATTTAACCTCCTATATGCTATCCAAAAAGTGGACCAATTTACCAAATATGCAAAACAGTTTTAGATGAATATACTTTGCATGGCTAATATAAGTGAATCCTAAATATCCATTGGTCATGATATGCCAGTCACATTCCATGTAAATTGATGGTTCTTTCACAGGAACAAATTGTAGAAGAAAAGTCTGAACATGTACAAGTTGCTAAGATTAAGGAAGAAAGTGCACTTGCAAAAGCTTCAAAAGAGGAGAATATCAGACAGAACAGGTAACGGAACTTAGATGTTGGGTTTGTGTGTGGGTGTGGTGTGAGAGAGGCTTGCAAATTGTATAAGTAAAGTGAAGTGCTATTTTGTAAAATTGATCTGAAGTGTACTCTAATCCAAAGGCATTGTAGCAAGTAAAGAACATCCAGAGGCCTGCATTGGCCCACATGCCACCTGAAAACCCACCCATGTTACGCACAATTTGCAGGGGGTTATGCCTTGTGTAAGGGCTGGCTGCTGCAAAAACCTCCAGTGGGGTCCATGAGCCAAAATGCCCTGCCCAAACCTAAGCTCCTGCCAACCACAGTACGGACCATACTGTTTGGCTAATGAGGATAACTATAATATGCCTTTTTTTGCATACACATCTGTAATCATTCTTTTCCTTCTTGGACAGAATTACCTAATGGTTACTCCAGCATAGCTGGATTGATTAATAGGGAACTTTACTTTTAAAAAATTTAAAAATAAGTTCTTGTGCTATTTTAAAATAATTTGTTAGAAGTAAACCAGACAAATTTGCCATTTAAAAACCTTGGTTTTTTTGTAATAGTATATTTTTATGTAATAGTATATTTAACCTAATTGTGTACATATCTCATCTTTGTAGATAAGTTTATCAGGATCTTCTGGGAGATCAGTACTTTGTATTGAAGGAATTTCCTGAATAAATAACGAATAAATAAAATAAAATAAACATAATTTCATAAGGGACTTGTAGTTCTTTTAGAAGTTTGACTGTTACTATTTTTAAATCACTGGTTTGTTTTTTTACAGATTATAAAGGAGAACGTCCAAGGGGTTGGGACTGGGTAGACGTTGTAAAGGTATGTAAAACAACTGTTAAACAGATTCCTCATTTTGCATGGTCCTAAGAAGGGGGCCTAAAAACTTTTGTGATTATGTAGATACTGAGGTGAACCCACTCTGGGAACACACTCTGTAGTAGCCTCTTGTATGCTGTGCAATTTGAGAGAAATTTGTATCCTCAAAAAATCTCCTCATGTCACTTTAATATTGCTTATATGCACTGTCGTGCAGATTCACGGTTACAACGAAGTTCGGATATAATGAAATGATTTTGTCGACCCCGACGATATCGTTATAACAAGTTTCGACTGTATAATAAAAAATAAAAATCTGATCCACTCGGGCTGAAGAGGCAGCATCAATCTCGCAGAATCCAGCTCACACCTGTTCACCTCCTCGACAATTGGCCATGGCATAATATTCGTCATCTTCAAGGCAACTCATCAAACAAAATAGGAGTCGCAGAAGTAATTCATAGTTTGGCTGGTGGGTTAGTGATGGACCATGATGACATCGCATATCCAGAATGTAAAAGGCTGCTATGAATGTGATCATAGTGCCAGTAAAATAGTCAAATCTTTCTATTTTGTTGCCATTTTATTTAAGACACCACCAGATGAATTATGATTGTTATCACGTTTATACTAACTGTGACTTCCTTATTTCTTGTTTCTCATGTATATTGGAACATACCAATCTTTGGATTTCCACAAATAGCATGTAAGTAGAATGTTTTTAAAGTGAGATACATAGTTGTCAAACACTAGTGTGTGACAAGGAATACTTTATATGGCCAGGCAGCCCGCTGCCTTGAATTATAGCACAGGTGTGGGTAATTGATTTAGCAACTCGAGAAACAATCGTAGTATTGAAGGCAACTTAGAGCATTTGAAATATTTTTTTTTGTTTAATTTTAAAGGTGCTTGTCCGATTTATGTCTTTGTTTTCTCTACTTGATATGAGAAGAGGCACGGCACTATTGCACATACGCCCCATCATTGCGGTTTTTGGGTACTAGACAGTAATGCACATTGCAAAGGCCCTATTCAATACTATGCTATATTGATGGAAATGGATTTGAGGGCTCAAATTTCCTGGGGGATGACAATGAGAAAAAATACCGGCCTTTCACCTATATCAAAATCCATACTAACTTCCGGAAAAATGGCCCAATAACGATCGTACACACACCTTTAAGCGGCACTGGCCATTGTCACACAAATATGAATTTCCTTGAATTCGCAAATGATATCTAGGCCATTGGAAGAATGATAGATATGTTACACTAAAAAAACATATACCCAAAAACAATAGGACATTAATTAAGAGGGCTTAAGAACATCCAGATATTTGCATGCCAACTTTAAGTTTGTCCATAACTTAAACAACTGTGTCTATTACATAAATATCAAGACTCGTTACTCATTGGGGAAATTTTTATTACAACCAAAACATATTAAAACGAAAAAAGAAACCCCTGTTTTTACAGGCGAGCGTACCTTCGAGTAGGGTTCGGCCGGTCGGGCGAATTTCTTCTTTTTTTTATATTTTTTTTTCTTTTCTGGAGCTCACAATTGGCCTAAAATAGTCCCAAACTCCGAAAATCCAAGAGAAAAATTAAAAACTTTACAAACGATTTTCTTTTTCAAAACTTTTGCCGAAATTGATACATTTGGGCTAAAAACATAGGAGCTGATTTTACATGATTTTTGGAAAAACTAAAAAACAATTCTCAAAACGAAAAATCAGGGTCGGTCGGCCCGTTAAAACAGGTTTTTTTTTATTTTCCGTCGCCAAGGGTTCTGTGTTGGTCTTAATCATTTCAGGGCGTGAGGTTTATGTAAAAGCTTTACACCATGCAAAATATCAAAATTGCCTTAAAGTAAAAACAAAAGGTAATTGTTGATTTGCTTATATTACAATATAAAGAACAATGAACTCACTGTTGCACATCTTAATACTTCCACATTCTGAACAATTATTTAACCGTGCCAACATAGTCCTCTTGACATTTTTTTTGTCATCTGCAAGAGGACATAATAGCTTGTTTTGGTAGTGTGTGGTGTATTTAAACCCTAAATTAACCGAAATGACAGATGACACATGCATTCAAGGGACACTGTATTTTAGGTCGACGATAGGAAGTCTTTCTTGGCACGCATGATTTTGTGTGTCAGTCGTGTGTTGTCAACTTTTGGTATCACTTTTGATTAAATGTTTGTCTAGATTTTAGTGCAGTGATGGATCAAGTTCATAGTTTGGTATGCTTATCCATTGAGACAAGGGGTCTTATGTGGGGTAATAGATGAGCAGATCAAAAAAGTCATTTAGGTGTCACTTAGGGTCATATCTTGTGCATGGTGGCGTACACTTTAGGATAAAATGTCTAGCATTTTAGTGTTCAGTGTTGGATCAAGTTCAGACTTGGTATGCTTATTATACATTGATACAAGGGTCTTATGTGGGGGTCACAATGTGGTCAAAAGGGCATTCAGGGGCCAACTTAGGTCTATCTTGTGCATGTGGTATACACTTGTTAAAATGTGTTTAGCATTTTAGTGCAGTATGGATCAAGTTTATACTTTGTATGCTTTCAATTGAGGCGGGGGTCTTATGTGGGATCTTAAGATGAACGTCAAAGGTCTTCAGGGTCACTTAGGGTCATATGTGTGCATGTGGGTATGCACTTTTGGTAAAACTGTGTTTGCTTCTTCTTAGTGCGTGATGGCTGAAGTTCATATTTGTTATATTATACATGAGACGCTATCTTATGGTGGGGTCATAGATTGAAGGTCCAAGGACCCCCCCTCATCAAGGGTCACTCCTATGATCATATTTGTGCTGTGGTGTCCACTTAATTGTTTAAAATATCTATCTAACTTTTTAGTGCTGTGGCTCAATTTCAAACTTACTGCTTATTGAGACAAGGGGTCTTATGTGGGGTCGCAGATTGATGGTTACAAAAAGGTCATCAGGGTCAACTAGGGTCATTACATCTTGCACAGGGGAGGCAGTTTTGGTTAAAGTTTCCAGCTTTAAGTGTCAGTGAGGGATCAAGTTAATCTTTGACCACATAAATCGGACGACCTATTTGGGGACCGCTGTCCTTATTTTTTAAAGAATTTTAATATAGGTCCTAACTGCCATTATTCAATGTTTTTGTGGTGGAATTTTCTTTTTTTCTTGTCACAGCTCAGTAATCTGGCGGCAAACCCGATAGCTGACCAAGAGAGTAATTAAAGGGGTATCTTTTCTGCCCTTGTTTAGCTGACTGTCTTATAATCCATGCCATATCAATTCAACCCCCAGGGCAATTACCGCCAATGGTTGGGTTATACATAGGGTTTGGAAGGTCTACTCATTTGATTGGGTTACTCAGTGGTGATATCATCTTATACACTGTATGAACCAATCAAGATATTTTAAGAAGGTGGGGAAGACATCGGGGAAATGTAAGTGCATGTTATTAGTACACTGGGCTTTATTATGCCTAGAATAGCATGCAACACATGCATCTGGTGCCAATGTAATTGCTATACCCAGGGCTCTGACATTGCCGTTTTGCTATTCCGTATTTATGTTTCTTTTTCTTTTCCTCCCATTCATAGCACGGAATAGCTGAGCCACCCCCGCAGACACACGCATCAATTCGGCAATATGGATCACTTCTGGTAGCAGAAAAGGAAGGTGCTGGCAATTACCATCACCTCCTTCTCGCAGCACCAGCCTTTTCAGAGAACGTGATTCATCGAAATCGAATGTCTTGAGTATCAAATCCAATCAGATCAAAAGTGTTTTCATTACCTAACATCAAAGCATTCAATAAGGAAAATAAGCTACGCCTCTATAATGAAATTAAGTGCTAGAAACAGACGCCCTATTTTAAAATGGCTGCGCCCATCATGAACATGCGTCTGGGAAAGGTGCCCCATCCGTTTATTGATTCTCCTAGGGTGTTAACCTTGATGATCACCGGATTTGTGGGAATGTAGAAGCTTTCCTCTATATTATCGGCCACATCTTCTGTCCATATTATAGTCAGGGACAGAATTAGGTGCCCAATTGCGCGTATATAAAGCTTGTCATCAGCGCAGCACAGACTTTGATTGGTTTGAATGTGGTATATGGGCCATGGGCAGAGCATGTTCCAACAAATATGATTTGAAGTGTCAAAAATGCCTATTTGAGTCGGATTTTGACCCACAGACAATAATCATGCAAGTAAACTTTAATAAGCTTGACTGTTCAGATTATTCTTCACACGGCTTGTATTTATCTACTACTACTACTATTACTAAACAAAGTTTTAAATTGCCGGTTTTTATCCCCGTCAACGGGGGTGGCCGGATTCAATCACCTCACATTCGCAGCACCCGCCCTTATTCCATCCTTCCTTTCCCCAATTCAATGCATCCTCCATCCTCAATCCAACTCCTACTCCTCCTCCTCCACTGCTGCTTCCATGTCTTCTGTGGACGTCCCCTCCTCCTCGATCCTCGAACTCAAAAGCCCTCCTTAAACATGCTCGTCCTCCTTCCTCAACACATCCATCCCAACGTACACTATTCTCGCCTTCGCCAACCGTCCCTCCGCCTCTTCAACCCAACATCTGCATCAAGTCCTCAGTCCACTCTCTCCTGTCCATCAACTTCACCCCCACATCATCTCATCATTGCTCCTCTGTCCTCAAAATCCCCATCTCATTTCGCTCAGAACCACGTCTCACTCCCATACAACATCACTGATCTCACACAACTCTTATACACCATTACTTGTCATCTTCAAAGGATATCTTCACCCATACCTCACTCACTCTAGCTGTCACGCCCCCCGCACCACCACCCCCACTAACCTTATCCCCAAGTATGTGAACTCCTTCACTGACTCCCCATCACACAGCTTTCCTCCCTCCTCCTGTTCCAACCATCCCTCCAGCTCCCTTCTCGCAAATTCTGCACACAAAATCTCTTGCCAAACTTGGGGTCACTCTCTTTTGGGGTCATTCTGCACCGTCAAAACGTCAGACGCGCAATTGGGCGCCTAATTCGGTCTCTAGGACTATAGCAGCACAAACTAACTTGCAGGCCTCGGCCTATTTGTATCAAATTGGCATGGTTGAAGTGGCCTGCCTATATGGTACTAATCAAAGGGGAGCAATAACAATGCGACCATAATTTCTTGGACATAACAAAAGCAGCGCGTTGATCGTTGCATGTACTGCGTCTTAGTGCTCACCACTATATGCGTGCGCTGTTTTGGTGGGGAATCGGCATCGTTAGAAACAGTCCAAGAAATTATGAGCCAGAGTATAGCAGCTCTATATGTTTATTTATGTCAAACCTACATAACAGATAATAGAGCTTTTCACACACTTGCAGAGATGATCGAATTTGCATTGATCACTGTTTTTTTAAGAATATTGCAGCTATTTTTAAATCAATTAAAAAAAAAAAAACAGTTTGTTTTTTTTTGTGGGCCGCCAGTTATGGTGAAGGACCACTTGGTGTTCGTTCATCTGTCATGCTGGATCAGGGCATACCGAGGCAGTCAATCAAGAGGGGAAATTTCCAAGATCATCCAGCAAGGGGGGCAAAATTCTTAAGTCTTCCCGGTGATTCCTTCAATTAAGTATCCTCTGATGAAATGCGCGCATTTAGTGCAAAAAATCGCCGAATTTACTTAATTTGCCCAAATTTAGGCTGAAATTGGTCGAAATTTCCAAAAAGGATGAAAAGCTTGTTTGGTCCATATCGTCTCAATTTTTTTGAAAGCCAGGAGGGGGGGGTGGGCAAATTCCCCCTCACGCCCCCGGTCGGTATGCCACTTGCTGGATGTATGGATGGATGTTGCAAGTCTTTGTCAACCAAAAAGCTAGGTTCAACCTAACAGGTAAACCTGATAGGTAGGCTGCCCACGCAGTATATTCTACGAATATAGAGAGCGCGAAAGCTAAGAACCGCAAAGTTATAGTTTAAATTTTATAAAATCAAGCAAGGAAATTGAATGTTTGAAAGGGCACAACAGTGATGCAAGTGTAGGAGTTCCTAAAGATTTAGAATGAATTTGGTGACTGATTGGAAATCTGGAAATGAAGGTGAGCAGTGTGAAAAGCTCTATTATGTCACTCCAAAATGGTTAGGGAACATTCAGCATATAATGCCCTTCCCAACTGCTTGAGTATCACGTTATAAATGTGGAGACCCGTGGTGTAGTGGAGGGTATACGATCGTATACGCCGTATACGTAAATAAATTATAACCCTTTATAAGTATAAGCACGTATACGCGGAAAATAGTAATTAGGCTATACGCACGTCCGTAGACTGTGTGTAAATCACCTATAATCGCCCTGTCTTTGCAGACTTAGGCTTGGTGTTTTGAACTTTCGGCATAAAGGAGTATACACACACAACAAATGTTACCACTACATCACTGGTGGAGATATAATGAAGTGTGGTGCTATAATAAATGACCTAAGTTGTAATCTTGTGTGACCTTTGTTTTAACCATTTATATATTAAATTTGCTCACATTAATTTTTTGTCCTCAGGCTTAGCCAAAAGAAAGGGGAATGGTTAGGTTTTATATGGAGGCTGTTAATAATCTTTGGTTGGGGGGCCCAAGGTGAGCTGCACATTTTAGGTCAAAGGTCACATGGGTATCCAGTGAGGGCATCGTCAATTTTGATTAGGTAAGTGATCTGGGGCTTGCATATTCCATGAAAAACACATTTCAAATTCAGTGGAGAATAAAGCACGAACTTGTAACATCATGCAGATGGCCGTATTCATTTCCCATTGATACATGTTTTTCATGGAATACTTTAAGGGGGATGCCCCAAATTACAATTAAGTTTTTACACCTATACCCCACCTGTTAATTCTCACACCAGTACTTTAATCTGTTTGATGTGAGAGGTAAAATGTCATTTTGTAAGCTAGCCATTATATACGCTGCAAAATGGCTATTAGTGGACCAAAATTGGACACTTTTTTGCTCATAACATAAAAACCAAATGCTTTTTGGTTAGGTTATGGCAAAGGCACTGATATGAAAAATTCTTAAATATCAACTAAACCTGGTTATATTGTGTTTGGTGTGGACCTGAGGTGAGTTGACACATTTCATAGGTCATCTGGGATCAAATGAGGTCATTGTTGATATTGGTTAGGTCAACTATAAAGCGCTTTCTTTTTTTAAAAGGCAGACTTCAGTATTAAGCTAAGTTTGTGGCGATAATCTTTGGGTAAGATCTCTGAAATGAGTCAACACGTTTCAGGTCAAAGGTCATCTACAAAACTAATCATGTTCTCTGTTTATATTTACCTATGTCTCTAAATGGACACTGCCTCTTGGGGTTCCAAGTTTTATGTGCTCTATATATATATATGTGGTGGATGTTCCCTCCTCGCAGTTTTCAGTCTCAATGATACGAGTGATGCGATTTGCAAAATTTGGATGTTGCACTTGGTTGTTTGCAAGACTGGGCACCTGCCCACTTGGCTTGTGTCCTTTGTTTAAGGGCAGTGTTAACCCTAGTGCTTGTTTTTTACACAAAATTCTGATTTTTGCACAATTTTAAACATCAACCTGTGTTCTATCGTTACCAACAAAGGTTATCCACTGCAGACAATCCTGAGCTGTATTTTTTTGCCGATTTAAAACAGCTATTTGACCATTTAAAGTCACAAATACCACATGGTCTTAACGGCGGGAATTTAAGCACATTTCACGCCGTCATGCGCAAGGTGCGGCATCGCGTCGCGCGGTGAATTTTTGCTGCGTAATGAAGCGTGCGCGTGTTTTAATGTACTTTTGCGCAAACGCATCTTGGAAAAACGAAAAACAATATTTGAAAATGTAAACAAAGCGCTAATTTAGACCAGATGAAATTTCAATTTCTTCTGATTTCTGGAGTTAGAGACAAAAGAGGTTTGATTCAATAGTGTATAAAGATGTCTTTTCATCACTTGCACAACATACTCAATTTTGAAGTTCAAAGGTAAAGTTATTTGAGAAAGAGACAGCTTGAAATGGCGTGAAAAATCACTTTTTTACTAAAACAGATTTTCTCAATGTTCAATTTTCGCAAAATTTAGCTAATTTTCAGACAAGATAACTCCAAAAATACCGAAGTAAAAGGTATGGTTTAACTTTCCGAGATAGCAATCGGTCTTCTCTAGGAACGTTTTTCTCAATTTTTCATTTTGATTTCTAGCTAAAGATATTCTCCAATATATACTCAAATTTTGGAAAAGAAAGTAAAAATCACACTTAGACATTTTTCCTTATATTTCAAAAGTAGCTGTTTAAAAAAAATTAAAAAAACTCCTAGACAAATTTGTCTTGTTTCTAAAAAAAATAACATAAGAAATCATGAAAATTCAAATGTTTTTGTTATTGCTTCTGAAAAAATTTGGGGAACTCATGTTTTTTTAGTATTTTCTAAAATCGGAAAGTTTTACATTAATCTGATGCCACCATCGGTTCATCGTCCCATTTTCTTTCAAGAAATGTATACTTTACATACAATAATCAAATATTTGCAAAGTTCCAAACCAAAATAGATACTCGGAAACTCAGGGTTGACACTGTCCTTAAGCTACCTGAAACAGCCAAGTCGGCAACATATGAATTTGCACATTACAATCCATATGAATTTGCACATTACAATCCATATGAATTTGCACATTACAATCCATATGAATTAAACCACCATTGCAATGTGTACATTCAATTGTTGCCTGCCGACTGCCCCAGGCGACTCAAAGAAGAACTCTAACACCTTCAGGAAGGCAGTCTCAAAACTGACCAAGTGTGAATTCCAACAATGGTTCCAGATCACATTACACATGGCATGGTAGTACACCTGCATATATTTGTGTGAATCTAATTTGAACCAAATGGATTCTGGGGATGGGATTATTTTGTGTATGGTCCACAAAGGATTTGAGGGCTCAATTTCAGGATGACAATGAGAAAAATATGCCTTCATCTGATATCAAAAATCTATTTACTTCGGGAGATCAGGGAGTCCAAAAAAGACGATCAGAACATGCAACTTTAACTGGAAACCCAACTGGAAATACTTTGTTTTATGAGAAGTATCCTTTGTGTGTCTGCCATTGCATTGGGATAGGGGTTGAAGTTTTGGAAATTATACAAGTTGTTTATGTCAAGTCAAGTAAATTCACCTCTTATTGCACATACAAATTTGAATAATAATTTACGAGATATGTATACAACCTTGCATTAATACAGAATCTGTTACATAAACACAGAATCTGTTACATTTATACTCCGTCAAAAAATAATACCATAGAAGTTCTTGACACATGTATTTCAAATTTGAAAATGGCATCAAATTTGAAGCACAAAATAATAAAATGCTGCCAGTTCTATCAATCTTGAAATGTTTGCTGGGAAATTCATTCAAATTTGTTCATTGCAGACTGCATACATGTACAGTGCACATGACAAAGAGCTTAACTTGTATAACATCAAACTCAAAAGAGACAAAGTGTATCATACATTTTTTTTAAAAAAGTCAATGCTAAAGACAACAGTAGTTCCAGTTAAGTTAGTCAGATTGCATGTGGGTAATGGTGGATGGCTGATACAAAGAGGATTTGCTTGAATTCCCTTTGTGTATTAATGTCAGGTTATTTGCCTTGCGAAAATGGTGTCGAGTTGGGCTAGTATGTTCATGGAGGAATATCCCTCTGTGTGCCCAACTAAAATGGCAAAAACTAACATACAACTTGGTATGAGAAAAGGATTAACTGTGGCTAGATATTCAACTGATTTTTGATTTTCAGCATTGCTGTCACCCAACAGACCCCATATTTTTGAAATTTACCACTGTCACCCAAAGAACCCTATTTGGGGGAAAATTTTAAAAAATGTTTACCAAAGACCCCTATTTTTGCAAAATTTTCTAAAAAGACCCATTTTTAAGAAAGTTTGTTACCCGAAAAGTCCGATTTTGGGGCATTTTGGCTATCTGTCTATTTCATATGTATAGCCCCCCCCGTATCCCCCCGGTCCTTTTCGCAATTTATTCACAGCGAGATCACACAGACCAATTACTGTGCTTTATTTATTGCCGGGAATTTACAAAAGCATACAAAAAAAGAAAAAACAAAAAATGTCTAATGTGTGTGCTGCTTGAAAACCAAAAACACATTTGTTTTCTAGAAATGGGGGAATTTTTTTCTTCAAAATGTGTGAAAAAAAGGGTTTTAAAAATATGCTAAAGGTGATAAAGACCAATGGAATGTGTATTAAAGGTACATGGCCCGATCGCTAATAGCCTCGTCCCCAGATTTTACCGGAAGTGGCAAACATTTTGGTATCCAAAGAAAGCTATTTTTCTCATTTACCCTGTGAAATCTTAGGGCAAAAGGATACTTGGTTGGAAGTAATGAGAGAAAATGTGCCCCATTTTGGTCGACCAATATTAATTTTACACCAGTACTCTATGGGGCTTACAAAATCATGTTTTTAACTTTCACAGCAAACGGATTGTAATATCGGCGCAAAACTTTACAGATGGGGAATTTTGGGGTGAAGGCCAAATCTATCAAGATGAAAACTTCATATCCTTAAATCGGGCCATCCCCTTTAAGTCGAAAACTTGCATAGAAAGTTTGCAAGCTGATGACAGTGAGGAATGTCCCTCCCCTCCCACTTTAAGATGTTGGTCTAAAATGGTCTATTACAAGTTTTACCTTCCAAAAATAAGGCATTTGGCAGCAGTGTGCAAGCCACTTTTTAGCCTTAATTATGTTTTGTTCAATTTAAAATAAATGTGGAATTATTATTTATCATTTATTATCTTCAAGGAATCGGGTTGGTACTTCTAACAACTTTCCTGTTGTATGTTGAAACAATAAATGTAAGACACAACGTAAGTAAAACTGTAGTTTGATAAAACAAAGTAGTCCAAAAATGTTTGATTGTTTTGTTTTGTTTATGTAGATTGATTAATTACAGGGCTTCTTGAGAACAGCGTCTGGCCAAAAAGAAGTATTTGTTGCAGAAACCTGTTTTTCTGGGGTGTGCCAGTTTGTGACCCACTAACACAAGTGACCCTGATAAATTCTACAGAAAAAGTGCACTTGATTCCATAGTTGCTGAATTCAACAGGGAATGTGTAATTGTGATCCACTGACACACATGACCCTGCATTTTGAACATGAAATGGGCTTACTGCACCCCTTCAATGATTGCATGTTTTATTCTGTCATATGCTTTGAAGCATGTTGGAATAAAAAATGTAAGCTACAGTGGCCAAATAGGGGTTGCAGTGAGCCTGTTTTCTTAAATTGCTATTAGAGTAGGCCAAGTCAATGTGTAAATGGATCACAAATGCATAGAGGGTATCCGTGTTTCAGATTAGCAGTCATCTTGGGGCTTAAAGTGGCACTGACACATTTTTAGAAATATTCCAAATTTCTTCAATTTGAATTTGTTGAAATTAAGTTTTTTTGCAAATAATAGGGGGAATTTACACATAAATACATACCCAAAACTGATAGGGACATTAATAAGATGCTAAAGGACATCCAGATAATTTGTAGGTTGCCGTAACTTAATCAACAAGAGTGCATCTATTACATGAAGATCATAGACTTAGACTCATTGATATTAAAACCACAAAGGTCAAAGGACCGGTCAAACAGGGTGCATGCGTTTGAATCAGCTGATGTGTTTGCTTGTGTTGAACGCCATTTCAGCGTGTCTGCTGAAATAATGTCGTCGGCGACTTAATTATAAAAACAGTTCGTTTACGCATTAAGCGCGCTGATTTAAGCTTCGGTATTCAAGGTGAGGGCTAATGTATATAAAAGCTTTACAACCATGCCAAAAAATACAATTTTGAAAAAAATCTTGAGGGGCAAATATTTTTTAAATGTGCCAGTTCTCTTATAAACAATACACTAACCCAGACAAATGGAATGTTGTCCAGGTGCAAAGCAAGTGAATGTATAGTTCCCAGATTACTTTCCCAAAGATGGCTGCAAAACCTAAAACATGGATATCTCGTGGGCCATTCAAATACTCATTGTTAGCACGAACATGATAAAAATAACAGATCCCAGGTAGGGTCTCAACCAGCTGATTAGGCAGAAGGGTTATTTTTCGTACATGTATTTCATATCAATCCGTTAGGATGTTGTTGATGAGATAAAATCCTTTTAGGTCAGATTGATAGTTTAGGCATCCTAGCTTAGGTTCTTTGTGAAAGTCAACATTCACATGGGTGCTTGCAACCGGGCTTGCAACATTTACATGAGAAGTGGAGGTGGGTATAGAGGGACATATTTGGGTCATAGTTTCAGAATCACTGGAACACAGGCTGCATTGATGACTTTAATGATCCTTATCACATTTTCGAAGAAAAAAATGTGCGAAAACCAGGTAATCTCCCCTGCCATCAACAAAAATCCAAAATGGCCGCCCCATTTGCCAAAAATTCATATTTTGACCATAACTTAATAAGCTTTGCTTATCACCCTTCATATTTTTGTGGCAATACCTATGTTTTGGCCTGTAGGAATCATTCCATGCAACTTCCATCTCGCCTTCTTGATATTGCAGTTTTAGCTTAAATTGGACTGTGGAGGGCACTTCCAAAAGTACATTTTAACAGGTGGGCCATCATCAGAATGTTGATCATATTTCGGCTGATTCAAAATAACCAAACCATTTTCCCCTGCATCAATAACATTGATGAAAACACTCAATGGAATTAACAGGGATCAACAAACTTTCTTCTGTGGTGCATTTCAATGGAGGGCATTTTTATTTCATTAAAAAGCTTGCAGTTTCAAAATAGCTAACAGCATCCAAGTCAAATTTTGAGGAAGTGCTAGCTAAGAATAAAACCCTTTTGGAATGTCAAAATCAACATTTTCATGGGATACACACTTTTTTGGAAGTGCCCTCGCAGCTCAAATTTGAGCTAAAACTGCAATATCACAAAAAGGAAAGCCTATGGTAAGACATGTTTCTGTCGTGCACGACTGAAAGTCAAAGCATGGTTTTCTATGGGGAACGATACGATAGAAAGGGCAAGTGGAAAAACAAGGTTGCGGTTTTATTTGCACATATTGTCAATAAACCTTCGAAACGTTCTCGGTAGGTGGTCTACAACCACTCAGTGAAATTCGTATCCTAAAAAAAAGTATCCTCCTGTCAATTTAAAGTGACAGATTTTTTAGGATACAAATTTCTCTCAAATTGCACTTCTCTCTATCGTTCCCATAGGGAAACCATGCTCTGAATTTCTGTTGTGCAAGACAGAACTATAAACTCATCTATTACAATAAAGATGGCGTACTTGGCTTCTTAATCAGGTGTGATCTAATACAAGGTTGTTGATGTTCAAAAAAAAAATTCGAGGGTGCTTCTCTCTGGCAATTGCCTCATGTATCTTTAAAAGTGCAACGAGAGCTTTGAGGCACCCAAATATTGTGTCATAATAGTAATTTCATAATTAGACACTCATAGATTCTTGCCTTGTATTTCGCTACAGAAATGTCTTAAAAGAGAAAAAATACATCGGTCCTCAGACCGCTTGTGTCGCCTGCCGTCGCAGTTAGTGAATGATAGGCCTAACATGACCTTTGACCTGATATGTGACCTTGGACCTCAAACAAATGAGGCATGTAAACTCCATATACCAAGTTTGGTTCCAATTGAACTTCAACTTTTTCAAATGAGGTCAATTTTACATTTCAGGCTATCTTACAACTTGACCTCACATAACCTTTGACCTTGGTATGTGACCTTTGACCTCATCAACACAAAAATGAGGGATCCCATGTTGCAAGTTTGGTTCCAATTGAACTTCAACTTTTTCAAATGAGGTCAATTTTACATTTTCAGGCTATCTTACAACTTGACCTCACATGACCTTGGTATGTGACCTTTGACCTCATCAACAAATGGGGGATGCCATGTTGCACCTGTGACCCAAGTTTGGTTTAAATCCATCAAAGTATGAGGATAGGACGGCAAATGTTAAACCCTTTTTCACAACAGACATCAACAACAGACATCAACAGTGGACAAGTGATCCCTATGTGTCTTATGTAAAACAAACTGAATTTTGTATTTGCTCCTACATACGAAATTACAAATTTCACAATTTTGTACCATTAAAGAAACATTTCTCTGGATAATCCTTTCGATGGGGATATTTTGATGGAAAGCTTTACGTCAGGGCAAAAATCAGTACTTGATTTTTTAGGGACACCGGATATGGAAAATATCTCATGACTTTAACGCAAAAAGAGCACATGTTTTTGAGAGCGCCACAATCTTCCAAAAAATTTTAGATTTTTGCACAGTTGCATTGGTAACTGGTAGTAAACTATACTGTGCTGTTAAAGCTCTCACATGTTTATGTATCGCAAAAGGAATTTTATCATTAATATCGCGTGATCACGAATAATTCAACGGCTGTGAAACGGCCCTTCAAATACTAAATAGCCAGGAATTAGCGCCCATGTACGTGTCTACGCTCATCCATTAATTGTTCTGTTGGTTCAGGGGAGTCAATTAGTTAGAGGTCATTTTTGTGAGGTGGCAACTATATGCACAGGGATGGACAGGAAAATTGCATTTCCAGTTCCGCCGTTCAATTACAATGGGGGATCCCGATTTTAATTACAAAATCGCTTCTTTATGAAAAATATACTTTTTTGACCATTACCATTCACAGGTATTGACTATCTCACCTCAGGGGTGTGATTCTTCAGGATTTTTCCCGATTTCAGGATTTTTTATTTTCAAAATTTCCGCAACTTTATTTAATTTCAGCCCGATTCTAAGCATTTTAAGTAAATCTTACGCGGTTTTTCAGGATTTTTTTACCACATACAGGATTTTTCCACAAAACTCAATCACACCCCTGTATGGTTTACTAGCTAGACAATTACCAACACAACTGTGCAAAAATATCAAATTTGAAAATTAGGGGTGCTCTTCAAATAATGCGCTCTTACTGCTTTAAAAAAGAAATGGATTCGGAGGCTGAAATTTCAGGATGACAATGAGAAAAATATGACCTTTAAAGGGATTAGCAGCGATTTGCTAATCCGAAACATCGAAAAAAATCATCAAAATTCATATTTTTATATTTTTGTTACTGGCATGGATATGCAAACATAACCTACAAGTGGTTGACTTGAAATCTGTGTATTAAAGACAAGACAGTACGTTTTATCGGATTCTGTAATTTCTATACGTGCGTATCAAAATTCCGACTTGAGATCAAAAAAGTCTTTCCCAGTGAATATCACAGATTTTCAGCGAGATATTGTGCACCATGATCAATTGATACAATTTGACCTCAAAAACACAAACATTATTGATCTTTGTTTATTCTGTACTGGCGCAGTGGTGTAAAACCACAAACAACTGTTTAGTGCAGATTTTGAGACGCCTTCCCTGTTTGTATATTTGCGGGAGATGGTATGACAAATTTCCTCAAATACTTCCATTTTTTTCACTATTTGGTGGTTTGTTTCTATAAAGCAGTTGTATGGAATTGTACACACTTATTCCTGATTTATAAGTTAAAAAACATGCATTTCCACATTTTTCAATTCTCTCGCATTATCGCTGCTAATCCCTTTAAATTAATAGGCCTACTACTTCTGGTTAAGTCGGAGGGTTCCCAACAACGATTGAAGCACCTTTAAGAACAATGTATACAAAACCTCTTATCAGCATTCCTTAAATTGATGTCACACAACTTTTTAGGGACAAATAAATGCAATAATAAAAAGCAACAGAAAAAAAATCAGACTATGACCTCTAAACATCAAATCAACAACAACAACATGGATTGTGCATTTCTTTTATTAAATTTCTTTCATTATAACTTGACCAATAAGTGGCATTCATTTGGTAATTTTAGTCAAATATAAGGCAGCAGTCGTCATTTACACAAGCTTGATCAAATAGTCACGGACGGACAATTTTGACACTTTTTACAGCCTTTCTTTCTATTAAATAGAAAGGCTGTAAAAAATACTTGAACAGTATGTATTTACAGGACATTTTCATGTTTTAAATTGAAGAATATCATCAATTCTACAAGAATCATATGAAACTAGGTTGCCATGGTTTGTTTCTAAAAAATGGAATCAATGATACATTTGTGTCACGGACAGATGAGATAGATTTGGAGGTTTTCAAATTTTAGTACTCTTTTGTAATTTCTATCCGTCGCACCTCAATTTATATTATTCAATACTGATGTGTTAGCTTGGTTAGTTGACTTACTTCCCAGATAGATTTTCCACACAATCTGTATTGTTTGAGATATTGTCCGAAACTAAAGTGACACTGTTTCACGCGTTACGGACACATCCAAAGCTAACGGAGGAGAAGAACTTGCAACAATTTTTTTCACGGACGGACACAAATTTTGTCACAGACGGACACAATTTTTGTCACAGACGGACACAAATTTTGTCACAGACGGACCACAATTTTGTCCACAGATGGACATAATTTTTGTCACGGTACGGACACAAATCCATGAGCGCATTTGTTGTGAAAAATTCATAACTTCTACAATTTTGATCTAAATTGTCTTTGATACCATGATTTTTTTTTTAGTTGCAATAATTGGGGGCGCAAAAAAAAAAAGGAAATAATTCTGTCCTTTTGAAATTCAGCTTCTCTTAAATTGTTTGAGCCTGCATATGATAAACCAATACAAAATAAGCAAATGTTGGCATTCATGACACATTTTGATAATCATTTACAAACTTGTTTCCATTAACACATGTAGAGGAGAGATATTTCCTTAGTTTTCTTCATTTTTTTCTTTTCTGTAAGAAGTAGGAAAACTTTTTGGAATTTTTTGTGTCACAGACAGACACTTCTGCATGTGAATGCCATCAAGCACGTGGTATGATTGGTTAAAGTAAAATTCTTCCCAATTTTGTTTTTGTTTTGATGAAATAATTATCCACATTAAAATACTGACCACCCAAAACATTATGTTTGAGAAGTTCTATAACCAAAAAAATAACAAAATATCCATCTGTGACACTATTCAGCACCCCTACGACAACAATATTTACCAATAGTGTTGTTTTTCAGACTTGTGGACCTCCGGCTGAATTTATTTTTCACCCATGTCTACAAAGCAATCGGTGATTCAAAATTCTTAGACTGGTTTCAATATGTAAAGCCAAAGTACATGTATACACGTAAGGCTACATGTACGTACATGTATGAGTTCATGAACAGAGCCTGGGGCACTACCTTTCTAGTGTTTTTGATTGGCTAAAATTAATGATCTATTAATTTACATGCATTTAAAACAGTTCTTCTAAAATAATTTCCCCTATCTTTTTCAGGGATACCTTCATTCTTTAAGAGTGTCATTGAATGGTTCAATATCATCAGTTAGTGATCACAAACGGCATTTCCGTTGTCTGCTGAATAAATGTCGCCAGAGTAATTTTATTATAAAATCCTTGTTTACCCATAACGGCACTGATTTGTTAATCATTTTAGGTGAGGGCTAATGTATAAAAGCTTTGCAACCATGCAAACTCAATTTTGAAAAATCTTGAGGGTGCACTATTTTTCAAATTTAATAGCCAATCAGCATGCTGTTCTTGGGGGTTAAAATTACTTTGCAGGATAATACCTTCAGAAATTCTCTAATGAAAAATCCACCAAAATGTTTGTCTGAGTATACCTTATACCCATGGTTGATACCTGATCGCCTCCAATTTGTTAAAATCGAGTTCTTTATATTTTTGCTGGTCCTAAAAGTCCAGCCCAGTATTGTATTTGTATAACTGTTTCACCTGCCATCAAAGTTTAATGCCTTGGTAGCTTGCAACTTTCCACCGATTTTCAAACAAACTCCCTATTAACTTTACGATATGAGCATGTGTTGTTGAACTTGATTGTAAGAACCCACAGTTGTTACATAGGGAACGCGCTTTTGTACTACGGCGGACCGGAAGTACGTATATTCGCTGTTTCAAAAATTGAAAAAAAAAGTGTGGGTAATATTGAAAACCCAGCGTTTGAAATTCTCAAGACTGGAATAATACGAAAGCATTGTGGGAAAAGGGCTTGCGGCCCGTCGGGGGACCTTACGAGTGCTGTACAACTAGTTCAGGATGGATGCACATGATGCGTATTAGAACGCCAGTGCTCGCCAACTTTTGGTTGTGTGATGCATCATTGAAATTCTGGTGCATGTAGAAAACACTATCACTTTGTCATCGGGTCGTTGGTGAAAGGGATTCAACCATTAATGGTGCACAGTGGTTCATCAAAGAACAACTTTACACCCGATGCGTTAGCGTATTTGCCGCCCTCGCAAGATGAAAATATGTGAATGGAGGGTTGCATTGTTGTTACTTCCTGTATGAAACCACTATTGCATCATGTCATGGTTACACAGAAAACACAAAAAATATTGAGAAAATCGGTTGGTTAAAAATCAGGTTTATTGGTAAAAAACTTGAAAAATAAGATTTTTTGAAATCAATTAAAAAAAAGTAGGGTAGGTTAGGATACTTTTGTACAGGGCTTGATTTTCAAAAAGTAGGGTCGGGCGGAGTTACTCTAAATCAACAATTTTTTTTTTAGGCCTAATCAAAAGACCAAGCACCCGGATTTTCTAGATACACAGTCAGGGCTTGTGCCCTCCTACAATTATACCCAACTTTGGCTACTCTACTCATCTAGAAAAAATGGCACAAATGTTGACCTATTTGTCCAATTATTGACCTTTTTGATATTTCCCAACCCCAATAGACACCCACAGAAGGAACCTGGGGATGAAGTTACATGGTTAGAAGGGGCTTGTGCCATCTATAATATACCAAGTTTGGCTACTCCAGCTCATCCAGAAAAAGATATGGCCAAATGTTGTCCTTTTTGTGCTGCAACATTGGACTTACTCTAAGTTTTGGCACTCTAGCTCATCTACAAAAAGATATGTCTAAAATGTTGACCTAGTTGTCCAATATGACTTTTTGACAATTCCAACCCCTCAAAGACACACCCACACCAACACACAGGCGGGGAACAAAGAGAGATTTCAATAGCTTCCCACAATGCATTGCTTCCAATGGAGGGTTTTGTACAGGTACTGATGTGGGTCGTTAGTGATGAGACATGGCTCTAAATTGGCACAAGTAGTAATGATCACAAACTGCATTTTAAGAGCGTTTCATCTCAACGAGCCACATGGCAACCTGTACAAAAACTTCCAATGGGAGAATGCATTGTGGGAAGCTACTGGTATCTTCTCTTGGAGGAACCTGGGGAAGGAATTATAAAGTTTAGTAGGGGCATTGGGCCCTCCTACAATATACCGATTTTAATTTACAAAATCGCTTCTTTATGAAAAACATACGTTTTGGCATTACCATTCACAGGTTATGGGGACTATTCACCTCAGGGTGTGATCTTCAGGATTGTTCCGATTCAGATTGTTGATTTTCAAAATTTCGCAAACTTTATTAATTTCAGCCCGATTCAAGCCTTTTAAGTAAAAGGCTAGGCGGTTTTTCAGGATTTTTTTACACAGACGGATTTTTCCACAAAACCAATCACACCCCTGTATGGTTTACTAGCTAGACACATCTACCAACACAGTTACACAATGTGCAAAAAAATATCACAATTTGAAAATTAGGGTGCTCTTAAAAATACGCTCTTTACTGCTTAAAAAGAAATGGATAGGAGGCTGAAAGTTCAGGATGACAATGAGAAAAAGTATGACCTTTAAGGGATAGCAGCGATTTGATATCGAAACATCGAAAAAAATCATCAACATTCATATTTTTTATTTTTGTACGGGCTGGATATGCAAACATACCTACAAGTAGTGACTTGAAATCTGTGTATTAAAGACCAAAGACAGTACGTTTTACGGATCTGTAATTTCGATATGGCGTATCACATTCCGACGGAGATCATAAAAAGCCTTTCTCCGTGAATATCACAGATTTTCAGCGAGAGTATTGTGACACATGATCTTGATCATTTGACCTCAAAAACACAAACATATGGATCTTGTTAGCGTTATGGTTAAAACCACAAACAGCTGGTTAGTGCAGATTTTGAGACGCCTTCCCTGTTTGTATATTTGCGGGCGATGGTATGACAAATTTCCTCACAAGATTCCCATTTTTTCAACATCTGGGTGGTTTGTTCTATATTAAAGCAGTTGTATGGAATTGTACCATTTATTCCTGATTTATAAGTTAAAAAACATGCATTTCCACATTTTTCAATTCTCTCGCATTATCGCTGCTAATCCCTTTAAAATAATTAGGCCTTACTACGTATGCGTTAAGTCGGAGGGTCCCAACAAAGATTGGAAAACTTAAGCACCTTTAAGAACAAATTATACAACAACCTGTATCAGCATTCCTTAAATTGATGTCACACAAAACTGTTTAGGGACCAAATAAATGCACTATAAAAGGCACACAGAAAAAAATCAGACTATGACCTCTAACATTCAAATACAACACAACCATGGACTTGTGCCATTTCTTTTCTTAAATTTTTTATAACTTGACAATAGTGGCATTTTGGTAATTTTAGTCAAATATAAAGGCAGCCGTCGTCATTACACAAGCTTGATCCAAATAGTCACGCGGAACCAATTTTGACACTTTTTAAGGTTGGTCAAAGTTGTTTACAGCCTTTCCTATTAAAATAGAAAGGCTGTAAAAAATACTTGAACAGTATGTATTTACAGGACATTTTATGTTTTAAATTGAATATCATAAAGTCGACAAGAATCATATGAAAAACTAGGTGCATGGTTTGTTTCTAAAAAATGGAATTCATGATGACATTTGTTGTTCACGGACAGATGAGATAGATTTGGAGGCTTTCAAATTTTAGTACTCTTTGCAATTTCTTCCGTCGCCACCTCAACTGACAAATATTATTCAATAATGAGGGGTTAGCTGGTTAGGTTGACTTACTTCCCAGATAGATTTTCCACACAATCGGGATTTTCTTGAGATATTGTCCGAAACTAAAGTGACACATTTTTCACTGTTCGGACGAATCCAAAGTATACGAGAGAAGCACTTGCCAACCATGTTTGTCACGGACGGACACAAATTTGTCACAGACGGACACAATTTTTGTTCCAGACGGACAAATTTTTGTCACAGACGGGACAGCAATTTTGGTCACAGCTGGCACATAAAGTTTTGTCACGGACGGGACAAAATCCAGGAGGCGATTTTGTGAAAAAATTTCAAAATTCTACAATTTGATCTAAATTTGCTTTGATACCATGTAGTCAGATAATGCAAAAGGAAATTTAATTCTTGTCCTTTTGATAATTCAGCTTCTTAAAATTGTTTGGAAGGCTGCATATTGATAACCCATACAAAATAAGCAAATGTTGGCATTATGACACATTTGATAAGCTTTACAACTTGTTTCATTAAACAGTGAGGAGAGATATTCTTAGTTGTCTTCATTTTTTTCTTTTCGGTAGAAAGTAGGAAAACTTTTTAGAATTTTTTGTCACAGCCAGACACTTCTGCATGTGATGCCACCAGGCAGTGTATGATTGGTTAAAGTAAAATTCTTCCCAATTTTGTTTTTGTTTTGTGAAATAATTATCCACATTAAAATAATGACCACCCAAAACATTATGTTTGAGAAGTTCTATAACCAAAAAAAATAACCAAAATATCCATCTGTGACACTATTCAGCACCCCTACGACCACAAAAGTGGATAATTAGGTTTTTCAGGACTCGTGGACCTCCCTGAATTTTTTCACCAATGTTCTACAAAGCAGAGATTGTTATTCAAATTCTTAGACTGGTTTCCAATTGGTAAAGCCAAAGTACATGTATACACGTAAGGCTACATGTAAGGTACATGTATGAGTTCATGAACAGAGCCTGGGCACTACCTTTCTGTGTTTTTGATTGGAAAAATTAATGATCTATTAATTACTGCATTTTAAAACAGTTCATTCTAAAAATAATTTCCCCTATCTGTTCAGGGATACCTTCATTCTTTAAGTGTGTCATTCGAATGGTTTCCCATATAATCAGTAGTGATCACCAAACAGGCATTTCGTTTGTCTGCTGAATACACTGTCGCCAGAGTAATTTTATTATAAATCCTGTTTACCCATAACGGCACTGATTTGTTAATCATTTTAGGTGAGGGCTATGTATAAAAGCTTTGCCAACCAGCAAATTCAATTTTGAAAAATCTGAGGGTGCACTATTTTTCAAATATATAGCCAATCAGCATGCTGTTCTTGGGGGTTAAAATTACTTGGCAGCGATAAGTACCTTCCAGAAATTCTTCAATGCAAAAATCCACCACAAATGTTTGTTCTGAGTATACCTTATACCCATGGTTGATACCTGATCGCCCCCAATTTGTTAAAAATCGAGTTCTTTATATTTGGCTGGTCCGTAAAAAAGTCCAGCCCAGTATTGTATTTGTATTAACTGTTTCACTGCCATCAAACGTTTAATGCTGGTTAGCTTGCAATTTTCCACCGATTCAAACAACTCCCTAATTACTGTACTATATGAGCAGTGTTGTTGATGATTGGTGATACGAACCACAGTGTTTACATAGGAACGCGCTGTACTACGGCGGGACGGTAAGTACGTATATCTGTGTCAAAAAATTGAAAAAAAAAATGTTGGAGTAAATTGAACCAGCGTTTGAAAATCTCAAGACTGGAATAATACCGAATAGGAATTGTGGGAAAAAGGGATTGCGCCCGTAGGGATTAAGTAGTGCGGACACTAGTTTCAGGATGGGTGATGAACATGAGGCGTATTAGAAACGCAGCTGCTCGCCACTTTGGTTGTGTGTGCATAATTTGAAATTCTGGTTGCATGTAGAAATACCACTATAAATCTTGTCTTATTTCCCATGGCGATGTTGATCAAGGGATTCAACAATAATGGGCACAGTGTTCATCAAGAAGCAATCTACACCCGATGCGTTAGCGTATTTGCGCCCTCGCAAGATAAAATAGTGTGAATGTGTGGGTGCATTGTGTGACTTCCCTGATGAACCACTCTGCTTCATGATCATGGTACACCAGAACAAAAAAATATTGAGAAAAATCGGGTTAAAATTAGGGTAAAAACAACTTGAAAAATAAAGATTTTGAAAATCAATAAAAAAAATTAGGGTAGGTAAACTTTTGTACAGGGCTTGATTTCAAAATTCGGGTCGGGCGGGTTACTCCTATACAACAATTTTTTTTTTTAGCCTTAATCAAAAGACCAAGCACCCGGATTTCTAGATACAGTCAGGGGCTTGGTGCCTCCTACAATTATACCCACACTTTGGCTATCTAGCCTAATCTAGCAAAATATGCCAAATGTTGACCTATTTGTCCAATAGTTACCCTGGTTTGATATTTCCCAACCCCAATAGACACCCACAGAAGGAACCTGGGGATGAATTACTGGTTAGTAGGGGCTTGTGCCTTCCTACAATATACCCAAGGTTGGCTACTCCAGCTCATCCAGAAAAAGATATGGCAAATGGTCCTTTTTTGTGCAACATTGACTTACCTCAAGTTTGGCTACTCTAGCTCATCTAGCAAAAAGATATGTCTTAAATGTTGACTCTTTGTCCATATTGATTTTTTGACAATTCCCAACCCCTAAAGACACCACAACACACACCCAAGGAGGAACCAAGATAAGATTTCAATAGCTTCCCACAATGCATTCTTCAATGGAGGTTTGGGACAGGTACTGATGGGGTCGTTAGTTTGCTTTTTGAAACAGCTAAATTGGCAGTACTGATCACAACTTGCATTTTAAGAGCGTTCCATCTCTAACGATCCAACATGGCAACTGTACAAAAATTCCAATGGAGCAATGCTGCATTGTGGGAAGCTACTGGTATCTCTCTCTTGGAGGAACCTGGGGAATGAATTATAACTTTAGTAGGGGCATTGGCCCTCCTACAATATACCCCAGTGATACTCTAGCTATATAGGAAAAAAGATATGGCCAATTGTTCAGGGTAACATTTTTCTCACAGACATACTGGACGGAGCCCATTGGACAAAAAAATGGCAGCTTGCTGTTAAGGTTCAGTAAAATAACGTGACTTCTGTTTGATTAAAGAGTATAAGATCAATTGGAATGCAAGGAATTAGATAAATATGATTTTAGTATTTTTGTTCATGAAAGAACCCACATGAAAAGGTCTTCACAAGTTGCCATCAGCACAAGTTTTGAACTGCCTTAAAGTTCCTAATTTTCGGACAGATCTCAACTTTTTACCATTTTTAAAACTTGTCTTAACGTAAACCCCTATTTTACAAATGAAATCTTCTTTCTCTGCCAGTCAACCTTTATTGAAAAACTTACACAGCACCTACTTTCATAACCCTATCAACGCCTATCTTATAATTACAAATATATGTTTTACAATTTTTCGAAAAAAACTGATTCCAAGAATTAATCAGCTTATAGGTGAAAACCTTTTGGCAATGTGTAAAAAGAGGAGGTATGTGTTCTTCCCATAAGGCATTTCTCCAATACATGTGCACTGGTGTCACATGTATTTATCGTGACAAAAAGACGTACTTGTAGATTGCGATGAGTCGGTCGAGTTAGGTCGTTTTGTGAAAGACACTATCAGTGATTATCCGAAAGAGTGAAAATATTTGAAATTTGCAGGAATAATCAAAAGTGAAGAATAAGTCTCCAGAATTTCATAAGGTACCTTTTCCAACTGAAGAATTAAACGAAGGTACGCAAAGGCAGGTTCAAATTTTAAACGAGTAGCCATCAAGTCGGGTGCCGTAGGTCCGGAACGGACAGTTTAATTTTAGAATTCAGATTTTTTCCTTATTAGGTGCTTCTGGTCCATCATTTGCAGTGTGGTAGGATAACTATACTTGTTACAACATTCAAAATCTGATTTTTGATGATAATTTTCAATTCTGAAGTATCAAATCACTGAGCATTGAACTGAATCAACAAGTGCAAAAGATTGTATCTCGAAGAAATGGAATTGTGGGAAGGAACATTATCCCCCCTCTTGTGTAAAAAATATATGATTGGGTATAAACAATATTCTTGACTTCATATCCACCCACTCTATTAGAGTACATGTACATCACACACACAGCTCTGGTTGATATGATATCATGGCTAATGGATGCTCCCACGCTGCATCTCCTCCTTCCTAGTAAACTACAGGGATATGAAAGAGGGCTCCAATTGCTCGTAAAACTGCATTACGACCAAGGGCGCTACCACAACCCAATGATCATCGAGCTCCTTTTTAACAGCTTCTTCGAGGAAACATACTGGAAGATTGGTCACAACACCGCGGCACAAAGCACGTGCCAACAGACCCAGTTGGAGATACCCACCGTGGACATGCCTAAAACAATGCCTTCTGAGATCTGGTTGATGTCGCTCTCCAAGTAGAGTTGGCCTTATCACTAAGTCAGTGTCATTACTTATTCCAGCAGAAAGAACCCTATCATCCAAAGCATCTTTAGTAGACTCAAACCCCAGATTGGCTAACCATTCTTGAAGCATCCGATGAATTTGCTATTACATTCCACCATTTAAGGCTGCATGCCCCATGAGATATCGTCCATCAAAGTAAGGGAAGTACTCTATGGGTGAAAACTGGGATCATAAGGAGGTGGTTCAAATCCTTGGATGTTCTAGTAGCAGTTTGAGATGAGGTTCCAATGCTTACCACTCGACAGTAAAGTTAACAACAAAATAATTGACCAAATTTAATAGACATTGTATTGCGGTGAAACAGGAAGGGATAAGTATTGGGTGGTATCTAATTTACGATATACCGACAGACTTCTGTTTTTCAGTCTGTTTTTGGTTGTGGAAGTGACCATTGATAGCAATATAACAGTGATTTTAATCTTTTTCCAGAGTGAACCAGCACATAAATGCTAAAAAAAAAAATGTGTTGTCACCAGGCATATTTAACTTTGAGTCCAACGATGGTACCCAAGCCCCCCAGCCCAAGTCTCATGCATTCAAGACAACTCAACCCAACTGAATTAAATTAGAGGCAGGCAACACAGAACGCAATTAAACCACAACCATTTGGGAGTGGCTTGAAAATAAGGAGTTAGATCCAGAGCAATTTTTGGTGTTTTTAACATTTTTATTTTTTTTATTTTTTTTATTGTTTCCAACATTACTGTTTGAGTGTTTTGCCTTTTTTTAGCAGGGGTAAATTGCCCCTTGCCCCTGCCTTATTTCCAGCCTTGCATTTGGGGATGGTTTGTGATGCCACTTTGCATGACCCGACTGGTATACAGTATCACATGCACTTATTCCATAAGGTGAGCAACTGATCCGATCGGGTCAGGCAAAGTGGAGTCACAAAATGACCAACCCATCGATTTGGGTGTATCGATTAGGCCAGTTGTGGGTGTTAATAACCCATAATTTACAACTTCGACCTCATTCCGTTATTCATTTTTTAAAAAATGGGGTTAGATCTCAGCAACATATTGGTTTACAACATAAAAAAATTTCAGGATTTGGGCTTACGTGTAAAAACCAATGCGTGCCGTCTAAATTGGGATTTCTTGACTGGTCACCGCCTGCTTTGAACAACTTTGGTTACCAGACAGGTACTCTGTTTCTGCCCTTCTAACCCACAAGGGTTTTCAGAGTGCATAACTAATTGACAATAACTAAAATATTAAGTGACAGGAGGAGATTTTTTTTATTTTTTTTATTTTTTTTCACTCAAATTGCACTTAATCGGATGTAGACCACCACACGGAACGTTTCGACGGGTTTATTGGACAAAACAAGCACGAAAGAAACCGCAAACCTGTTTTGAACTTGCCTGACTATCGTAATTGGTCCCCATAGAACACCGTGCTTTGAGTTCTGTCGTGCACGACAGAAAGATACTAATATCATCTATAAAATTAAACGGGAAGGCGTATTCGGTTTATTCACTTCAGGTGTGGTCATATTACATGGAAAGCATTCCAGATAGAAAAAACCTGGGTTCAAAAAAAATTTGGGGCGCTTCTTTCTGGAAATCTCCCCATGTCTCTTAAAATCTAATCGGGTGGAATATCCAAATTAGGGTCTATTAATGGTTTGATCTATCAAAATCGGTATTAGAGGTGGGCTATTACAGGGGGATAAAAAAAATGATGAATATTTCAGTCAGTTTGTCCTAACTCTTATTTGAGGCAGCTTTATCCCCTGGCATTTACACAAATTTGGTCAAAATCGGTCACAACACCGCGGCACAAAGCACGTGCAACATGGGACCATTGAAGAGATTACCCACTCGTGACTTTGCTAACAATGCCTCTGAGATGATGGTTGATGTCGCTCTCCAAGTAGAGTTGGCGTTATCAATAAGGTCAGGTCAGTTTAATACAGCAGAAAAAGAACCCTATCATACAAAGCATCTTTAGTAGACTCAAACCACAGATCAGCAACATCTTGCAGGCATTCCGATGAAGTGTGCATTACTTCCACCATTTAAGGCTGCTGCCACCATGAGATATCGTCCTCAAAGTACGGGAAGTATCTATGGGTGAACTGGGATTCATAAGGAGTGGCGTTTAAAATCCCTGGTGTGTTCTAGTAGCAGTTTGAGCTGAGGTTCCAATGCTTACCACTGCAGTGAAAGTCAACACAAAATAATTTACAAATTATAGCACATTGTATGGGTTTGATGGTTTTTGTGGAAACAGGAAGGGGATAAGTATGTGTGTGATACTATATTTCAAGATATAGACAGATTCGTTTTTCAGTATGTTTTTGGTGTGAAAGTGCCCATGGATTAGCAATATAACAGTGATTTTAATCTTTTTCCAAGAGTGACCTACAGCACCATAAAGCTAAAAAAACGGTGTGCACAAGGCCAATATTCTAACTTTGGTCCACGATGGTACCCAAGCCCCCAGCCCAAGTCGCATGCATCAATGTACAATCAAACCCAAACTGAATTAAAATAGATTGCAGCAAACCAGAACGCAAAAACACAACCCATTTGGGGCGGCTTCAAATAAGGATTTCAGATCCAGGAGAATTTTGGTGTTTTTTTAACATTTTATTGCCCCTGGTCTATACAAATGTACACAGTATTGTTTCAGGAACCAGGGGCATTTTGCCTTTGAGCAGGGGTAAATTTGCCCTTTGCCCTGCTGTACTTTCAAGCCTGGCATTTGGGGTTTTTTGTGATGCCACTTTGCCTGACCCGACTCGGAATACAGCATCACATGCACTTTCTTCCAATAAGGCATGAGCACGTATCCGGGCGGGTCAGGCAAAGTGGAATGTCACAAAATGTACAAACCATCGATTGGGGTTATAGATGTAGGCCCCGTTTGGGGGTGTTAATAACCCATAATTTACAACTTCGACCTCATCCGTGATATCATTTTGTAACATTGGTTGTATTGTTGACTTCAGCAACATATGGTTTCAAATAAAAAAAATTTCAGGATTTTGGCCTTTACGTGGTAAAACCAATGGTGCCGTCACATTGGGGTTCTTGACTGTCACCGCCTGCTTTGAACAACTTTTGGTTTTACCAGACAGGTATCTCTTTGTTTCTTCCATTCTAAACCACAAGGGTTTTTCAAGGAGGCATAACTAATGACAATAACTAAATATATTAAAGGGTGAAGGGCGGAGATTTTGGGATACAAATTCTCTCAAATTGCACTGTAACGGTTGTAGACAACACAGCGAGAACGTTTCGAAGGTTTATTGGACAAACAAGCACGAAAGAAAAAACGCAAACCTTGTTTTGAACTTGCCTGGACTATCGTATTGTCCCCATAGAAAACCGTGCTTTGAGGTTCTGTCGTGCTACGACAGAAAGTACTAATAATACTCTTATAAAATAAAGACGGCGTATTCGGTTTATTCACTTCAGGAGTGGTATTATACATTGGAAAGCATTCCAGCTATGCAAAAAACCGGGTTCAAAAAAATTGGGGGCGATTCTTTCTGGAAATCTCCACCTGTCTCTTAAATATAAGGGGGGATTATTCAAATTAGGTCTAAATTAAGGTTTTGGATCTATCAATCTGTCATTAGAGGGGGCTCCACATAACAGGGGGATAAAAATGATCGATATTTCAGATCATTTTGTCATAACTCTTATTTGATGCACAGCTTTATCCCCTGAGCATTTTGACACCAAATTTGTCAAAAGCGGTCAAAAATGAGGAAGGTTGCCGCTCAAAAAACGTGATATTAAAGGGGGGTATGAAAGGAGGGTTGCAATATGTTCAATTATTCAATTACCGTAATTATATATGACCATTTAGCCATTTTGGATCTAAAAAAACTATGATTTGAGGTCAAAGAATCCATTGTAAATGTGCCAGCAGTGTCAGATCTACCGCATTCATAAAAATGGCCATTTTGGTTTAAATTCAACTATGAGGGCGCTTTGCCATTAAAAGGTAGATGCGCTTTCCTATTGCAATCATTGAAAACTATCCTAAAGTATACTTGATATTAACCTACTCCAGAAATTGAGCTCTTTCCACTAAACGGTTTGCTGTGGCAGCCAGTTAATTGAAAATAAAATCCATACGCAAGTTTGTGCCATAGGTTGTTGGGTAGGTCAACGAAATGTGCAAAAAAACCCCTATGTTTTCAATAGAGACATTGCCAAAATATAAAAATTGGCACTCTGAACAAACGAAAAAGAGCTATGTGCTGCAAATTTCAAGAATTATACTTTAATACGGCCTGCACTTTAATTCTACACAGGAAAATATCTCAAAATGTGGTAGGTTAGGGCGTGCCGGCAAATGCGCCCTCGTGGCTTATTTTTTACGAAAATGGCTATTTTCTGAAAACGCAAAATCGAAATCTGCTAAATTCATCAAAATTGATTTCCTTACCTCAAAACATGAACAATTAACCCTATGTAACCCCTCATTGCTAAAATGTGGTTGTATGTCCAGTAATAAACTCATTTTCAGACCCTCTTCAGACCCCCCCCCAAATTTGGATTTTGGGCGGCACCTTCTCATTTTTTGGCTCGATTTTGACAAAATTGGGTGTCCAAATGCTCAGGGGATCAAGCTGCATCAAATAAGAGTTAGAAAAAATGATCTTAACATCATCATTTTATAGCCCACCCCTACTGTCCACAACTTCATGTTTTTTATGCCTTTAACAACTGCAATACCCTCTTTCCTTTCTCTCATTCATCAATATCATGACTACTCACAACGGATGTTCATCTCCCTTGCCTCTTATCTTGTTAAAACATTTGACAATGTTCTCGTCTTATCTTTCCCTATGTGTTTGTCCTGTCCTGTCCTGTCCCGTCCCGTCCCTTCATATCCAATAATTTAAATTTTAAATATATTTTATGTATGGTGGGGTCATGCTCAGTCTCCCCCGGACTTATATGGGCCTCTCCTGGCATTTGGTTCATGCCATTATTACAAAACTCTGTACATTTCTATCATTAAAGAATTTAAATTATTTATTTCTTAATATCTTTAAATATCTCCATACTATCATTATGAAATGTACTGACTGAATGAAAATGCTAATAAACTTCTCTGAATCTGAATTGTTATGAGGTTTAGAAATTGGGCGTATGCAGATGCGGGAATGGAGTGAGAGCCGCCCATGCCCAGCTGCTGTTCTGGAATGTGACCGATATCGATCGAGTATATAGACTTTTTATGCGGTCACATTCCGGCACACAGCTGGGCATGGGTGCCACTCACCGCCTCATGCATATTCCGCCCTTTTTCTAAACCTTGTATTTTGTAACTGTAAACATGCACAATGTAATAACATGTATGAATTGTTGTATACCTAGCCGAATTACACCTGACAAATTATGAAATAGAAAAACCAATGGTTTTGCTTAACCCTACCCATTCCCATCCCCGGGGTCCCCACTCGGCACTAAGTTTACAGGCCCTCATGTTTTTTGATGAAGATAAATGCCTCCTGGCATTAAAAAAAGGAAATAGAAAGACCAGTGCCCATTTAATGCCTACTAAGCATTTACCACTAAGGAAGCTGAATCATTGAGTGCCACTGTGCATTTTACCCCTCAGGGATCATGAATATGAGTGCCTGTTTGCTGGCATTTTTCGCCCCCTCAGAACCCAATTCTGTTACCTGCCTGTGGGGCATATAAAAGTTTTTCTAAGGAAATGTTAATGGCCTTGGTGGCATGCTCACATACCCACCTCCACTTTTTTTTCAGGTAGGGATTGCTCCCCCCGATTTCCCAAATTCGGGCTTGTTAAACTCGATTTTGTCTCCAAAAGTAGGGGCTTGGGAACTGAAATTTTGAGAAATTTACAGGCTTGGGAGCTAAAATTTGGCTAAAATTCAGCTTCTGAGGCCATAATTTTCTGAAAAGGGGACCTTAAAGACACTCTCAGCGATTTTGTTCCAAAGAGTCAAAATATTTGAAATTTGCAGGAATACCTTAAAGGTGAAGAATAAGCCTGTAGAATTCTCATAAGTTACTTTTTCCAACTGAAGAATTGACAGAAAAGAAAACGGGCAGTATTCAAAGATACGAATCTCCATTCAGTTACGTGTTGTAGTAAGTGTCCCAACGGACCACTAATGAATAAAATATCCGATTTTGTTTCTTATTAGGTTGCTTCTGGTCCTATCATTTGTAGGGTATGTTAGATACCTGTACTTGTTACAGACATGCAAAAATCTGATTTTTGATAATTTTTTTGATTTTCTGATTTAGCAAATCACTGATAGTGCCTTTAATAACTGATTTACGCTTCAACTGGGGGTCTTGGGAACTGCTAGAGAGACGCGAAAAGGGGGTCTTATTGCCGCACATACCTGTACCTCTTTCCAATGTAAGTGCACCCCCCTACAGCTACAGTAATTCTCTATGCCTACACAGGTACCTGCATCACTTGATTCTTTTAAGTCGTTAACATGTAGCATTGTACATTCAGCCCCATAAGCCAAACCTACCTATTGCCCAGCTGGACAACACCAAGCCAAGGAGTCTGCAGTTGTCCTGCAATGCATCCTGGATGTTTGACAGTGGGGTAGAAGGTGAAACCTGGGAATCCTGCCGAGGAAAGCCCTGGCATATAGACACAAGTTTTTAACAGTAATCTGTGCCAAAGAGTGGTGGGTCTATTGAATTTCACCAAAACTAGTGTGTGATATGTCGATTGTGGACCTAGAGGCAATTATGACCTTTTCAAATAACAACACCGAGGCCACAACATTTGGATACCCGGACGAAACCATGGGTTCATACTATCACCCATGGAGGACAGTGATGGAAAAGCACACACAAATGCTACATGGGCCAATAAGTTGGTTTTTACTGCATAATTGTCTCATGCAGGCACGTAGACAGGAATTTGGTGGGGGGGGGGGGGGGTGCGGATTTCCAGAAGTGGACATTTTGGGTATCCAAAAAACCATTTTTGGAAAGAATTTAGTATTCTTATGCCAACAGGTACGAATTCGGCAACGTTAACGGATATAAACGAATGTTAAAGGTGCCGAATTGTAAGTGGTGGCAGAATCTACATTCATCCCCCATTTTTTTTTTCGGCTAGCTCTCTGCGCTCGCAAGGTAGACCCAAACTTTTTTCACCGTCGTCTCCAACACCCTGTGATTCTTGAAGTGGGGGGGGGGATGGGTGACATAACTATCTGCACCGTTGGGTAAACCAGTTACAATAGTTGTAATGCAATAGTATCAATCGCTGCTTTTACTCATTCATATAACATGCACAACACCCAAATGATAGGCAAACAACAAACTTTAACATTACAAGGCGATCGGACCTTAAACATGGCCATAGCGACCTTCAACATCATTAAAGCGGACCTTTGTATTTTTGGGGGGGTGCGTAGCACCCCCCCTGGCTACGCGCCCGTTCTGCATGAGTGAACATAACCTAAAAAACTGTTAGTTCTGATCTACCAATGTCCTAATTGTCACATATAATGAAATTACACTACCCTGCTCAATCTATAAGAAAAAAGGAAAAAGACGGTTGTGCATTGTAAAAAAAGAAAAAAAAAAAAAAAACAAAAAAAAAAATTATCTGATCCATCACATAAGCAAGAAGCAATGTCCAATCAGCCCATGTTGAGGGTGTTGATGTGAAATGTGTAATGCTTTGAGTTGACACAACTCTCAATCAGTGGCCTAATCTTGCCATTACAGTCCAGTAATTAAAGTCTTTGTATTCAAGTAGTCCTATCCTGTAATTTATGAAAGTAAACAGTAAAATGTCGACAAAACAGGTGTGGCCATGTTTGTGACCCACTGACATGCATGACCCTGATGAATTCAGCAGACTTTACGAATAAAGTGCACTTATTCCGTTAGAATTCATTGGGGTCATGTGGTCAGTGCGGATCACTAAATGGCCCCACCTTAAAGGTCCCATGGCCCGATCGCTAATAGCCTCTCCCCAGAAGCCCCGATTTGACGGAAGTGGTCAACATTTTGGTATCAGAGAAAAGCTGCTATTTTTCTCATTTTACCCGGTGAAATCTTAGAGCCAAAGGGTGTTTGTTTGGAAGTTATGAGCGAAAAATGTGCCCCCTATTTTGGTCGACCAATATGAATTCTACACAGCCTCTATGGGGCTTAGAAAATTCAAGTTTTAGCTCTCGTATCAAAACGGATTGAAGTATCGACGCGAAAATTTATATGGTGGGGTTTGGGTGAAGGCCAGTACAGAGCTAGAATTTCGGCGAGAATCAAGAATCGCGAATTTTCCTCGCAAAGATTACTCGTAAACGATTTGTGTGCATCATGTTGATTCTCGTAAACTTAAAACTTAACAGTAGTGAATTAGATGTGTCCGCAAATTTGTTTTGGGGAATCAAGGACTGATTCCGCACACAGCAACGAAATTCTACCCCTGGGCCAATCTATCAAGATGAAAACTTCATATCCTTAAATCGGATATTTGTATTCAAAGGTGGATATGATGCGTGAAAATGGGACTTCCAAAATGCACCCTAAATAAGTTTTTCCACCGATAAAAAAACACCCTACAACAAGTATTTTTGTCTGTTTTTGCTACACTAAAGAAGTATTTGGTCAGTTTTTGATAGCTTAAACAAGTAAAGCATGCAATTGTGTTGGTAATATACCCTTTCTGTTTTGCTTACAATCTTGTTGATCTCTGCTTAATTTGAGTATTACATAACGTACCTAAATACATACATCACAATTTGAGGATTAAGAAAAAACATACACTTTTTCCCATTTGCTATTTTTGACACCCTAATCATGTACGCGCGTACACTCGCATGTTGGAAAAAAAGAACCCTTTATCGCATTTCTTGTCACGCATCATATACACCCTGGATACAAGTGGCCCCCGAGCTTCCTGGAAGCCACAAGCAAATCAATGAGGACCATGAAACAAGATATTTTTTTTTATAACTCGCTGTTTAGAAGATTGTGGTCACGGTATTCTAGGTTGTCGAGCATTTACAGTGCATTAAATCATATGTTATGGGAAGCGACACAAAAGTGAGTCCCTAGGCCCATTTCACAACTCACAGAAACGATAGGTGGGCCATCTTACCCGAACAGGGTGGCTATGGTAAAAAAAATGAATACAATAAAAACCAAAGTGAAAAATCAGAAGGGCCCAAACTAAAGTCACCACCATTGTGAAGAGGCAAGTGAATCGTGCTATCTGATACATGCCATGGCATGCTCCAATGTGCTCCGTGAAACATGTGGATGTACTTTCAGTGTTCCATTCATTACACGTTGTATCACGTATCCCCAACTTGCTGCAGTATGCACCGACATTAAATGGCTTGTCCAAATCACATAAAGCTGTTACCAGAAAAGCCAAAATTCACTGTACCAGCACAGTCAAAAAATCTCCCAACAAATTATGGGAGACGTCTTTGAAGCCAGAACAATGAAGCGCACCCATGTCGGTAGCTAGAGTAGTGAGATTGTGGCACTGGAAGAAAGGAACCAGAACTCATTGGTGCATCGCGAATCTTGCCAGGTATACAATCTGCTTGGTTTCTCGCAGTAAATAAGTTTCATATCGCCGCCTTCATTTCTAGAAAATACCTTGGCTTTCCATAATATACCACCATGCACTTGCCCTGTAGCCAATGAGTGAAACCTGTTGTAGTTTTTCGTGATCAAGTTTTCTTAACACATGTCCTGTACTGAGGATTAGAATAGCCCCAAACATCCCTGCTCGCTGCCAAGTGGACCAATATCGCTGCAAACATTGCACGGTATCTTGAGAAGATGCTGGACCAACTTAAGTTTTAGGGTTTCAAGCGGACCTGCTTTGACAGACGTGGTTCCCACGTCCACCCCCAAGATGACATTTTTGGGGGTGTACACATTCATGATTCAAAGACAGAAAATTTAAATTAAAAAAAAACAATGGATGGCACCGAAATATCAAATTAGTGAGTACGGGTGCGGTATTGTGGTATTTCTGATGTATCTTTTCTAGATTCTAGCTCGCCCGCGTTGTCTCATGACGCTGAAGCAATGAAGGCGGTGACCGTGAACAACCAGACCGGTCAGAACAGGGTCAGAACTGGATAAATGTTAGCCTATTCAAGGCATTCACAGGAGCATGCTGCAAGCGTAGCGCCACAGCTATTATAATTCCGGAATAATTCCTTTTATCTGCATCAAGACTACGCAGCATTCCCGCCAGCAACTTCGCGCGCGTATGCAGAAGCATATTTCGAACAGGAATTTCTGAAAAGGCGTCTGATTACAGCGAGACGAAGTTGGATCCCATCCGGTCCATTCAGGGTTTGATCGGGCGGCGTGTTTGGTTTTTTGGTGTAACTCGCAGACTAGTGTATTTTCCCTTACGCGTTGTCTGGTTATTTCGGGAAAAATTACTTGCCATTGAAATGTGACGAACCACAGAACTATTTTGGGAGCCGATTTTGTGTATTTCCACAAACAAACCAATTATTAAGCGAAGAAACCACGCCGTCCGCCATGAGTGTAACTGTTGAAAGCTTCAAATTGGATTTGAAGTTAAGACTTGAACAACTCCTAGATACAGGTAAATCAAAGCCCGTACTGGGAAAGTAGCCCGTGGCAAAAACAAATACTCTCATCGTTGCTCATTTTACGCGGTCCGCGCGTAGAGCAATCTACAACAATTTGTTGAAAGTTGATCAATTACAGCCCCAAAAACGAAAATCCATTCTTTTTTGTTAACAAAAGAAAGTGAAAAAGAAAGCGGGTGTGGTTTTGAAATTATTTTTTGGGGCGGGAGCCCTTATTTTTTCTATTCCGCCCAATCATTCCGCCTGATGGGATTGGCAGGGTGGGCAGGAACTTTACTATACTATGCAGGTTACTTATTTAAAGCGCTCTACAAAAGCCTACAAAGACAAAACCAAGTATCACAACGCTTGACAAAAGAAAAGATAAGAGAACATAATCATTTAAACAAAAATGACAAATAAGCGAGCTTTAAAAGAGACCGGAAAAGTTGCAGTGTTGAGCAGAAGGATATGGTGAGGGAGTTGGTTCCAGAGGATGGTCCAGCCCCAAATAGAAGCCTTTACTACCAGTTTGAGTAGGGGTGAAGAACAACAAGAAGCCTGGTGTCCCGAGCAGAGCGTAATCCACTTCTTTTTTTGCTGGGAATGTAAGGCTGAATGAGTTCAGTGATTTAAGATGGCGAATTTATTGGATCCAGAGAACATTGTAAAACAATAGTTAAGAGTTGAATTATGCGACTAGGTATAGGTAACCAGTGAAGTTCACGAAGAAGAGGAGTGGCATGGTCATTATTTTTTTGCTTTAAAGATGAGCTTGGCAGCGCGGTTTTGAAGACGTTGAAGTTTATTAAGTCTTCGATGGACTTCCAATAAGAGGAGGAGTTGGCATAATCAACCTTGATGTTACTATGGCTCGGACTGCGTCTTGACAAGCAGATTGATCTAGAGGAAACATACTGATGCGTGACAGGTTGCGAAGGTTGACGTTTATTGAACTGCACATGGATGAGGAACTGATTTGACATAGATGCGTTGTATCAAACACAATCACCAAGGTTTTAATGGTGAAATGGAACATAATGTCAGAACCAATGGTTAGCTTCACCTTGGATAAAGAATGTTTCAAATCAGAGGACTGGATATGACAAAAAAACTCAGTTTCAGTTTCATTTAACCGAAGCATGTTGTGGTCCATCCAAAATTGATATCTGTGATAAATTTAGTTAGAGGAAGAGGGCCACTTCCAGTTCAAATTTATACGTGCCGACTGAATGAAATGTACAGTTGTATGTCGTCAGGTAGAAGTGGGATTAACATTCTTATACTCATTAATGATGTCGGCAATGGGATGAGTGTAAAAGGAGAATTGACTGTGGGCGATAAAGAACCTTGTGGGGTGCCCAAAGTTAGCGTTGCAAATCAGAAAGTTCCCAGCAACTTTTACCATGGTTGTGCGGTTACTCAGGTATGAATTAAACCATTCGCGAACATTACCACGAATACAAAGAACACTAGTCAACCGTTTTTAAAGAACATCAGATCAATGGTGTCAAAAGCGGGCCGAGGAGGTCAAGCAACAACCAGAAGACAGCCTGCTGATTGTCAATAGAATTCATAATGTCACTCTTGACTTCAGCAAGGATGTCTCCGTGCTTGGCCTGGCCGGTAGGCAGGACTGAACATTGGGCCAAGGTTATTATTACGAACATGATTATTAACAATACACAAAGCAGATTTGCAATAAGTTTAGACAGAAGGGCTGTGTTTGACACGGGTCTAAAGTTCTTACGATTGTTAACATACATGCCTTGTTTCTTCAGGACAGGGAGTGACGATAGCTTCTTTTAAAGAAGGAGGAAATAATCCAGAGAAAAGATGTATCACAATGGAAACTAGCACAGGCAGCATGATGTCAAAGTCTCTTTAACAAAGCAAGTTGGCAATGGTGTAGCCCCACATGATTATTGGGTGATTTTCCACAATTTGCAACGTCAAAATCACTAAGAATGAGAATTGAGTCAGATAGGTGGATTGAAATTAGCACTCAATTTGGGGGTGGGGTGGTGTTATGGTTAGCTTGTTAGCGACATACATTGTGGTTTGCCTGAAAATCCAATGGTCTGTTCTGATAGGGAACAATCTTTTCTTTGAAGTAATTATGAAGCGATTGCTTAGCAGCTTCATAGAGTCACAAGAAGGCAAAGACTAGACAGAACGATTCAGCAATGTATTAAAAGTATGAAAAAAACAGTCTTTGTATCAGCTGAGTATGTACATACTGAGATTTCTCATGGCGAATCAGTTTTGATAAATGACGGATTTGATCGAGGTAATTTTGGACCGAGCTTCATAACTACCACTTTTCCGCCATTTGCCTTTCAAGTTCTTGCGACGGTCACGTCTCGCAATGGAGAAACATATCTTTAGTATACCGATTGAGGGTTGCTCTTAAAAAACATGTGGAATTGAGTGTTCATGGGACAATGATCATCAAGAACATTCTTGGCAGCCTGAATAAAAAAAACTTGGGTATTAATATCACTATTGAAAGGAAATGATTGAAAAGCTCACACAAATCAGCCTTAAAGGCAGTACTGTCCATATCTTTTTAATTACGTAAAAAACGACATTTTGCGACATGGTTGAGATTAATGGACATTTGATGACATGGTGTTAGATGGCTTCTAGTGTACAAAGAATCAAGCACTTTGCAATCTAAAAGAAGAAAAGCATTGGGGCGAGATATAAAAAGATCAATTTATGTGATCACCATGTGGTGGCTGACGACACCATGCTGAGTAAGGCCAGCATCCTAAGAGAATCCAAAAACTTGCCAACTTCAGGTTGATTTGGTTTGTCTAAGTGTAAGTGAAGCACCACTACTAAAAAGTTAGCCAGATAGACAGGGTGAATTTCCATCAAGGAAGTCCATTGATCTGAAAGAAAACATATGGGTCTTTAACCATTCCTTTTGAGGGAGGGGCCTATACAAAACAAATAGGCGAAAATATTTGAGGAACAGAAATGCAAGCCAGCTCACGTGTAGTGGCGAATTACATTTAGGTCAAAGATATTTAAGAGGACTCTTAAAGATAACAGCAATGCCACCTCCGTACTTTGACGTACCACGGGCAAATTCAAGCATCATAGCCAGGGGGTGTACATTCAAATGATCAACCACAGGAACATCCACTTTTGCCCACAATCACAAATACAATTAGTCAATGTCCTTATAAGGATATATTCAACCAAAGAGTATCAGTCGTTCTCACTAGAGGTTGCGTCCCAAAAATAAAGTTTATTTTAAGTTTCACGAGCTATGAGTTAGATTGTGTAGATTAGCATGAGTGTGATGGGAGGGAAAACTTAGGCTCGGTCCAACACGGGGTTATATGAACTGTTATGGGTTGAGGCGGATGTCCGGGGGCGATGTCATTCCGATCAAGAGCTGAGTCAATATGTTGCGATTGCAACATTTGAAGTTACACGTACGTCGCTATGAGAACCACCACGTCTGCTTCTGTGATGTAGGACACCCAACTCCTTAGCAGTGTTGTAAGTCTATTGGGATCCATTTAGATGTTGTGAGCAAGTGCAAGCAGTCACTCCTACTGTAGTGCAAAACAGTAGGGGGTGCTGGTAGAGCTGCAGGTTGCTGTCCAAGTGGAACAAATCCATTCATGGTGAGTTCTTGACTGGTGTATAATAACTCTTGAGTAGTATTAATAGACTCTTGAGTTATTGATTGTTCAAAATCCAAATACAATGGTGTATGTATACAATGATGAAGGTATACCAAAATCCTGATGGGTTCTTGAGTTATTGACAGGCCAGACTCCAAATGCAATGGAGTATATATACAGTGACATAGGCATGCCAAAATCCAGATACCAGGTAGAAAAAACATCATGAAATTCACTATGATGAAACTTCAAACCAGAGCAGAAACATGATCAAAGTTGTCCATACATCTAAGTTAGATGACAGTAAAATATTGAAGGCAATTAGTGGCCTGTAAACCACTGAAACACACAAGTGTTCAGGAGAAGAAAAGAGAGTGGCAGCAGCTCAGTCAGCGCCCATAGTACACATAAGACGAGAAGATGGGCTGGGTGCCCGGCTGGGTGGGGCAATTAGGCCTATGTTATGATTTGGATATAAGGCAATGCAGCGATTAGCTGCGATTGTTGTACACAGAAATACAGAAGAACCTGCTGCGTTGATAGAACTTATTTTATTCACATAGGTCATGTTTTATTAGGGTAAAGTGGGGTAAGTGGGAACACTTAAAGGGGCATTTCGTGATCAACAAACTCGTCCCCCCGACTTACCTGAAAAAACTTGAGATTTTTATATCATCTGAACCGTTAGCCTTAGTACTCAATATGTGTATACAATAATTACGTAACGTGAAAAGTCGGGTCGTATTTGTTAAGAAATTCGCGATTTTGTATTTTACAGCACAGTGGCCTATGGTACCGTAGGAAACAAGAATTGCTCATAACACAAAACCGCAAGATGGAATCAACTCAATTTTGTGAATAGCTTTTCTCAGGCTATCTAGCGAACCATGACTAAAACTGAGGGCTGGAATCACGACATGCACCATTTAAGGGCGAAAGGACTAAAATTGTTTCGAAACAAAGACATGGTAGGTTTTTCTGAAAAACATTTACTTTTAATATCAATGTGGGTCATGAGGAATTTGTTTAACTACTTTGTGTATATGTACCACATTCATATTAATTAGAAAACGTGCTAATTAGAACTGTCCCAGTTACCCCATTTATATTCCCACATTGGGGTAAGTGGGACACATACTTTGGGTAATTTATGCAATTAGGAAGTAAGGATATCACGAAAAGACTGCTGTAAAAGTGTTTTCAGAATACTTTATATGACATAACAATAACAAAATAATGATATTATATTTTTGCGCTCATAATTTTACTTCGAATAACATGCCGAAAACTTCACATTTCTATATCATTTAATGTACAGAAATTGCCTATTTTATCATTTTTGGTCTTAAAATTCATATTTTCAGAAAATATGTATTTTTATCATATAATTTGTGTATTATAATGACATTTGCATATTAATTGGCAGAATTTTGTTATGATTTTTTGCAACTTGCTTGATAAAAACATTAATTTTATCATAGATTAAATGTATAGACTTAAACTTTTCTCTACTTTTCAGTAAAAATATTGCATTTTTAGCAATTAACACCCTTAATTAAGAATAATTCGCAAATTTTGGCACTAAATTGCGGCCAGTGTTGACCTTTGACCTTGTAAGCACTTGCAAGATGGAATAAATCCATTTTTGAGTTGAATTGTATAAAGCAGAACATGTTTACGTAGATTTTGTTGGACACACATGTCATTGTTGCCAAATTTGTTCTTGATGCGGGAATTATGAGTTGGTCCCACAACCCCGTGTCCCACTTTACCCATTTTACCCTATCTTGGTGGGTTTGTACTGTCCTGTCCTGTTCCACCAGAAGTAGCACATCTCATGGAGTAGCCATGTATTCAAGTAACAAAAAGTACGTATATAAACAGAGGGAATCAAAAGAATTGAAGACTTGATTCAAACAGCCATTAACATTGTATTATTTCTATGGGGGGGGGGGTTGAAACAGGTTTCTGTATCTAAATTTAAAGGCACCACAAGGCAGTGGCCGAATAGCCGGGTGATTGCAATGTTATCATATTCTGTAGGTTTTGTTAAATAAGGCAGTGTGATGTGTGCGATAGGAGATGGGATAATGGGATAATGGAATGGTATACTTGCGTTTTGGTATGTGATCAGAATGCCAGATATGGTACAATTTAAAGTGACAGGAGAGATTTTTTGAGGATACCAAATTTCTCTCCATTTTCACTGGGATCGGTCGTAGACCACCTTACGAGAACGTTCGAAGGTGTATGAAAAAACAAGTACAAAAGAATATCGCAAACCTTGTTTTGAACTTGCCCCATGCTATCGCAATCGTCCCCATAGAAAAACCAGCTTGGAATTTCGTGTCGTGCACGACAGAAAGTACTAAATCATCATCTTTTTCAATAAGACGCGTTTTGGCTAATTCACTTCAGGTGTGAGCTTATACATTGGTAAGATTCAAATATGCAAAAACCCAGGATTCGACAAAAATTGGGGGCGACTTCTTTCTGGAAAATCTCCTCATGCCTTTAAGGGCCATGGAATTCTTTTTTATTTCTTGAGATAATGGTATGGTATGTTTTAGATATACTTAATAATAATAATAAGTTTTATACAGCACTCTAAAATCCGTAAACAGGTGTAAATGAAAGGGTTTCTTTGATTTTTGGTATGGAAGGGTTATCAACGAGGTTATATGTTTTTTTATTGTGTGAAATGGTGCATTTTAAAGAAGTATAATTAGGTTGGGACTATGGATTGTCTACTGCGATTAAAAGGGGGGATATGTTAGGTTTCTGGTTTGGAATGGGTCTATTGGAATGGGAGATTAAAGCTATAGATGACCCAATGGAGACACCTTGTCTCCCACTTATCCATCCAAAATCTGGATTTTGGTCCTGGAAGAAAGTTATATTCTAATTTTTTCTCATTACACTTAGAGTTAACATGATTTTTATTATATTTATTATTTTATGTTATGAAACAAAAAAAAACCCAAAATGTGCGGCAACTACATTAGCTCATACACACTGCTCTATGCTGCAACTTCAGTACACACATTAATTTATAACTGTACTAGAGCGATTATTTACCTGGGTTTCGCGGTTTCAGGTTTCGCTGTTCCTTTGACCGTCAATGACCCCTGATGACCTTTGGAGTGACCTTAAAATTTTCGGCATCAACAATGCGACCCACGCCACGTTTCATGTCCCTACACCAACGTTACCCCTTTGAAAACCCATTGACCTTGAATGAATCCTGATGACCTTTAATCCACTAACCCAATACAAACTCGGTCTTGGACGGTCAAGGGGCACCCCAACCACCAACGTTGATGAATGTGTGGATCCCCGTCTCTGAGAAAATAGACGCGGTCAGACAGACACACAGACAGAAAGACACCGCCCCCCCCCTCCTTTTTTTTAATAATATTGTTGTTTTCTATTTTAAAATTTTTGATGAACACAAAGAACATAAATGTAGTCATTCACACTAGCTCATACACAAATATTTTATTTCTGTTTCTACTACCCAAACGGTAGACCGATTAACTCAAAATGTAATTAGCTATGTTTGGTGATATCTTTGCTATACATGGAAGATTGGACCATGATTAGTTCATCTACCTAATGGGGTTATGTGGATTTGTTACATTAAAGAGTTATTTAGCTTTTTTTGGTGCAGAATGTTGATTAAATTAAGATAGAATTTAGATAGATTAAAATTCATGGCTTGGTAAGAAGAGTGTTAGATGAGTATGTTTTGACAATGGCTTGGTACACCGCATTACCTAGCTTAAGGGATGGCTCGGTGATGTCTAGGGAATGGTCATGAAATCGTAATTAAATGGGTATTGAGATATTTGGGACTTGTCATCAAGAATGTTATGTAAGAGCTTAGCAGATTTGTGGATGAATAAAGAATGATAAATGTGAACAGGCGCTTCAGCTAAGTAAGTTCAGGACTTTGAATTAAAATAGAAATGCTGTGAATTGACTGTTATTCAGTCTCTCTTGTCTTTCTTTTCTATGGGTGGAAGATTGTCAGCGTATGTAGTTGAAATGTCATATTGATTTTATTGAATCAGCATGGTTGGCAGAACACATTAAATGCTGTCGAAGGTCTTTCCAGTTTTGAAATATCAGCAAACGTGCAGCCTTCTTGCCACTCAGTGTCCAGTTCAAAGGCAATACCCAAACACGGCACCGCCATGTTATAAGACAATTAGGAGAAACTATCTAAAGAGCTCAACGTATCGAGAAGTTGGAACAGTGAGAACAGGAACAAGTCTGGAAGACGCCGTTCAGGACGAAGTTGCACAACATCGGAGCCGCAGACAAGCCCACCTCATCAAAATATTTTGGGTAATATACCCCCCCCCCCCCCATCCTTCGGGTTTTACGCCATGTACAGCTTACACTGACGGATAATCCTGAAACAACATTTGCTGCTACAGCACTCGCAACGCGACCATCCAGATGAAATGGGCTCTCACTTTACCACGAAGTCACTGCCACAGTACAGTTCCAGCCCATAATTTCTGTGCATCTCTGAAGTTACAATGCTAAGCTTTGGCCTGAAGACGCGCTTTCACTCAACAACGAGTCCAAACAGAAATTGAACTGTTACATGAAGACTTCATGGAACAAATTAACCTTGTTGCCACTAACACAAGATTCCAAAATCAAGCAAGTAGACTGTGGAGTGTGGACACACCGTCGCCCCAAAATGGAGGAAACTGTCCAACTGGACTACATTTCTGGTCAGATAGAAGTGGATTAACACATTAGACGTCAAGAAGCTACAACATCTTTGAAGCGTAATTCTGATCAAAAATGTCTCTTGTAGGAGCCGGATAAGTTAGCGTATGAGTAAACGCCCTCCTGGAGATCCCATGAAAACAACTGACTGAAGGAAGGTCTAGAACAAACCACATGAGAATTCGCCTTCTCCAGGGTGGCACCTCCTCAATGCTAACCCGGACTATTTTGGCCAATGTGATTATTGCTTCTACCTCAAAAACCGCCAGTTGTTTCCACGGCACTTATGGGCGTATGTGCAAGGGCCGCGCTCTCATATCAAGTAGAGAACACAATCGGCATAAACTCGGAACAAGCACCTTTAAGGTTGATACTGTCAGTCTAGAAATCCAACAGGATAACTAACGCTTTGCAGGAGGAGAGAGGGGGGAGAGAGAGGAATGGAAAAAGAAAGACATGCGGGGGAATTCAGGACTATTTACAGGGCCAGTGCTTTAATTGACCTTAATCACGTACTTCAGTGTTCCATTCATTAATGTTGTATCAAAGTACCCCCCAGCTTGTCTGCATTATGTCACCGACTATTTACAACTTGTTCAATCACTAAGCTGAACCAGAAAATCCTCACTGTACCACCCTGTCAAAACTCTCCCAAATTCTGAGACGATGTCTTTGGGAAGCCAAACAATGAAGCGCACGCCATGTCCTGTATGCTAGACGTAGATGCGTTGTTGGCACTGGAAGAGAAGCCAGAAACTCATTGGTGCATCGCGAATCTGCCAGGTAGACAATCTGCGGTCTTACTCCCAGAAGTAAGCTCTATCTCGCCGACTATCTATTATCGGGAAAAGTTTTTTCGTTCCATAATAATAACCATGCATTTTGTCCCGATATCCAATCAGTGAACATATTGTGATTTTTCTGATCATTTTTCTTAACACATGTTTGCACTACTATAGAATAGTACCAACATCCTGCTCGCTAACAAGGTCCAATATCGCTGCAAACAATTTGCCCTGGTGTCTCAGACTGTTTTTGAACACATTCGCGTTCTGCGGATTTAAGAGGACTGCTTTGACAGACGTGGTACCTACATCTAACCCTACCGTGAATTTTGTATGCGACATCAAAGCATCCAAGACTGTTTTGAGATAAAGTATCAGATCGCTACGCATTGGTACCTTGGTATTTGAAATGACAATGAAAAGTAATTTTCTGGCTACAAAAATACAGCAGTGTAACAGCTGCAGTCTATTTACCGCACACGCGTCACTATCTCTTACGCACTTTGGCACTGCACTTTATCAATTTATCAAATCATTATGTCCGACATGAGCAAAACAACCATTCTGTCAGTCTGTGCCAAACTGATAGAACCAAGAAGCCTGCTGGATCCCCCCATTATTGAGTGTCTACTCTTGCGGTGCACGTTAACAGATATGGGATAAACCGTGCCCTTGTAGACGAGGTTATTGGGTACGGGCAAAACGAATGTTGGCATTGGCATCAGAACAATGGGATAACACATAGACCGGACCGGTGCTGGGACTCTCACAGTTGTTTTTTTTAATTTTAATATAATAGGAACCTGTTTCTTATTGTTTCTAAGCTTCAACCACAAACAAGATCCTCTAAAGCACCGCGGGGAGCTGAATGTGACCAATGACCCATGTAGTACATTATAGTGGGGACTGTATTGCACAGATATTATGTGAGTGTTGCAATCTGGATAAAATTGTGACTTTTGTACAGTACTTTATACTGATATCAAAATTGATGGAACACTTCACACCACTAATTCATGGCTCACCAGCTGATTTCAAGGTTACACAGGTGTACTGTTCAAATGTTCCGATTGTTTTTGAAAGCACACCATGATGTCTGTCTGGTTACAATGCTTCCAAAGGTATATTGTTGTACTACCTGTGACTTAGGTTTCGAATTATGGGGTAAAACTGCAAATATGGTAAAAAAAAAGTCAATTTTGGTTTGTACAGGGTCAAAATAAATGTCGCTCATTTTTAGTAAATGTGTTGGTTTAGCTCATACAATGAAATAGAGGAAGAGTTTTGACTATCTTACGTGTCCTGGTTATTACAAAATGGCGAATAAGTCAACAGCTAGTGCCGTTTTGGATTCTATTGACCTGTGACCTATTTGTTGATAACATGAAAACTAACATAACAGAAAATCAGGAAAAACTAATCCTTATTTCAATCCTTTAAGACTAGGGAACAATTTGCACCCCCTATAACTGAATCAAAGCAACTTTTAACTAACTTTTGATCCAGTACCCAGCCAAATTGACTTTTCAGAAAAAAAAGACCATTTTTTACAGTTTTTACCCATAAATCCGGAACTATAAGCCATAGATAAAGTGTATAACCTATACTTTTTTGGAATCCTTTGTAACCAGACAACACCATGGTGTGGCTTTTTTAACACATTCGGAACTTTAATTTTTGACCCTGTAGCACCTTGCCACCCAAGCTGGGCCTAAGGGGGTGTTTTTGGCAAGTGCCTTCCATCGATTTTATGGATATCCATGCCTCTTGTGTGCAAAAATTCACATTTTATTATCGCGGAAGCGCACCTCTTTCACTACGTCCCCTGCTAATAATACCATCTATTCCCCGCTTCTCCCCTTAATCTCATTCCCATTACCGCTCCATTTCTCCACATGCTATATCAGTTCCATGGACCAGTCTACTTTCTGCCTTCCCAGGGCGTATGGGGATGCATTGAACCAAAATGGCTCCTCATCATCATCTTCATCGATCCTGTCTCAGCTTTTTGGCTCCTCATTCGGTGTTCTTCTCTTTTTTCCATCCACTCCGCTTCTCTCAACCCCCCCTAGTTTGTCGTTACCATACCCTATGCACTTTTAATAAACACTAGTTTATATTATAAACTTACGGTAGCAGACCAAAATGTAATTTTGATACCTTTCTCTCTCCCCTCCTTTTAAAAGTGCAAGCGATTACTTTCGGGTAACACAACCACTCTGCAGTTCTTCCGCTTCTTATCCCCTCGCCGTAGATTCCCTTTCTCCAAAACGGACAACATTTTTTTTTTTTTTTTTTGCTAACGCGTGAATTGTTTATTGTCATGCTTGAGTTTATTTGACTCATTAGAAAATGCGTTTGTACAACGCATTATGTTTGGACCAAATTAAAGCTTATTTGTTTAACGCGTTTAGTTTTGACACACTAGAAAGCTTATTGCTTCATTGCAAAGACCAAATATAAAAGAAGGCAAACCAAAAGGAATGCAACCACCTTTTTTTGGTTTTCTATTGACAAAACTAACCGAGTATACAAACAATTTTCATCAATAGTGACGAGTGATACGGAGGGTGCCGGTTCGATGTAAAGTGTAAAGTATATTGCATATTACACATGTTTCGCGGTGGTCTTCGGTGTGTATTTGTCGCTTTTTTCGTTAAATACGCTGTGTTTGTACATCGTATGCGTTACTTAGTGCCCAAGACTGCCCAGGTAGAAATAAAGGATGAAAGTTTGACTAAATTTGAACGTTTTACCTGGGGGGCGCCTTGGATTTTCGTTGGGCAACCGATGCTCGTTTGAGGGGTTCTGAAAGTGAACCCTAACGGGACCAATTTTCAGTAATTATACACTGCCCCTATGGGACCGTTTGGTGAAATATACTTATTTTTTCAGTTAAATAGACCAACCTAAAACGGTACCACAGTATATACATCCTTCCTGTGCTATTTTAAATATATTTTTCCACTAGTATTATCCACAGTTATATACTCTCTTTGAAATTCCCCTTATCTTTATTAGAACCTCTTTTATACTTGTATATTTTTTATTAAAGGTGATGTTTCCGATCGGCTTTGGACCCCCTGATTTACCCGGAGTAGTACGATTTTGATATTAGATGCAGGCCGTATTTTCTCATTATCGACGTCCTGAATTTTGAGCCCTCAAATCCATTCCAGTCCCAAGAATAAACAAAAACCCGCCGGTTTATTGGTTAAGCCATCAATATTAGCACATGTATTGAATAGGGCTTTGCAACATGCTTATTGCGTCTACCATCAAACCGCAAGTTTGTTTCCCGTACGTGATTGGGGTATGTGCAAGTGCCCGGCTTTCATATCAAGTAGAGAACACATTGTTTTGCTGTATTCTATGATGACCAAATAAAAATTTATTGAAAGCATTGAAGAATATTTGCAGTTAATTTTACCCCTTGCGGACCTGTTTCAATACTGAAAAAGATAACGTTAAAATAGCCAATATCAAAAGAATGACACTTGGGCTACTGCAAGAAAAATACACACTTAGGGGGGGGGGGGTTATTTGAATCAGGATCATCGAACCAGTCCACAACCACAACTGAATGTGTACCCCTAGCGGACTAGAACTTGATTTTTGTGAATTGGTATACCCCTAGCTGTAGTCCTGCATTTGCAGCTATAGTCCGTCCTTTTTTTCCTACGAGCCATGGGTTTTCGGGCGGTGTTGGCGGTTTCCATGTAAGCCGCATATTTTGAGTAGTTACTTCGCAGCATTCAATCGCTGCTGATTCGCTGATTCATGATGACCCGGAATCTTTACCAATAAGACAATTCGGGGGAGAGCAGGGTAAGGGGAATAAGAGAGGTAGAGGAAGCAACGACCTAACTGCAAATTTTCTCGAGCGAGAAAATCGATTAGGATCATCCTCGGAAAGCATTGAGAGATATATAACATTGCTTTATGGGGAGGCAGATAGATCGTTCAAAGACAAGTGGGTCGATGTTCTTCCTTCGTACCTATTTCTTCCATGTTGGAGTAGTTATTGGGTTAGCCACTTTGGTATGACTCGTGTCATTGTTTGGTATAGTCCCGCCAGGCTATTTGTGGGGCAATCTACACGCAGCACAGATCAAGATCGGATCCAGATCTCATATCCAGTTTGCGTCTACACGGGCATGCCAAACTTGATCCAGATCTGCAACGCGTACATGGTGTGGACACGCTTGGTTAGTGTCGCTGGCACTTTAGCGCGTACTTTTAGATTCGCGTAAATTATTTCGATCACCAAGGTTCGCGAGGCATTTGTACATTTTTCGCTTCGAAAGGTCGCCGGTCTTTCGCACTCACTGCGCCGCCGTGTAGAGTTCTTAACGGTCTCCCATAATCTGGATCTGTGATCTGGATCTCGGTCATGCGCATCGGATCTGGATCTTCGCTCCGTTAGATTGGCCCTTTGTCTTTGGTCCATGTGTCAGATGTTGTGCTCTCCTTCGCAGCCATGCTTTTATAATCTTGGTTGGTTTAATCTTAACAAATAAAATTTGTAACTTTACGTTTTCCTACTGGCAAGCCGGTAGGCTTCCGTGGATACCATACGTTTACTGTCTTTTAAAGGCAACCTAAATCACCTTGATAAAGGTTTAGTATTATAAATTTTAAACCCGTTTGAACTACGGGTGTATCTGTATGTTGTGCAGTGTGCTTTCAGGTTAAAATACTAACATCGTCTTTAAAAATTACAGCATTTACAAAAGTGCATATTTATCTTTTACAAAGATAAATCGTTTAGGTAACATACTCTTACACTAATGCTCGCAACCTGAAATAAACACATGCGAAACGGAAATTGTAGCCATATAATGAACCTATTTGATACTGCACACAGTATTGTGCTGATTCCCACTTCTGATTGCGCACTTTTCGGTGAATTTGTAAGCAGACGATTGGGTCATCTACCACCATTCTGATGAAGCTTGTTAATATGATTGTCCAAGAGCATACGAAGCTGTCGAAGACGGGCCTGCCTCGTGATTTTTGAAAAGTGGCAAAAAATGGGATTTAGGATATACAAACAGAATGCTAATGTTTGTATAATTATGTATATCCCTAACGCCCCTTTTCGAAGTGCAACCAACATTAACTATCACCGCAGAAAGGAGGTAGCGTTGTTTTTTTTTTTTTTTTTAATATTTCCCCCTTATTTAAGGCAGGGGTCCGCTCCTTGATTTTTTGTCCATTTCCTGAAGTGGCAAAAACTCGTAGGGATATACAATACAGACCTGGCCCAACCTGATGCATTTGGGCCAAATGGGTTTTGTTGATAATGGGGGGGGGGGGGGGGGAGGGGGGTGGCACTATTTGTAATGTACCGACTCGCGTATTGTACTGATCGCCTGTTGCCCCCAATTTGTTTACCGGTCGCCAGAAAACAGGGGGAAAAGTTTTTTTTTTTGGGGGGGGGTAGTTAAATTCCAAATTTTTTTGATTGTTAACAAATTTAGGCCCAAAATCGCTGATTTTTGCTAAAAACCATCATTTTTTTTTTTTCGTTTCCGGCGGGTGGTGGGGCGGTTGGGGGGGGGGGGGCAAAGAAAAATGGGGTGATTGCCCCTCTTCAATGGCGCCGCCACTGCCGCCCCCGACCATCCCAACGCCGGCGCTTCGTGTGCCCGCCCCCCCCCCATCTTAAAAACCTAGCACCAGGAGACCTGCTGGGTTACTTCGAAACGAAAACAACTCCCATTAGTGTCGTTTCCCCACACGTGTAATACGCAAGCCATAAAGGCCCATACCGTATGGCCGCAACGCGTTTTTTTTTAGCGACAAGGTAGCAACGCGTTGCGACATTTCAGTGCAACGCGTTTGCAAAGTGTCCGCCAATTAGAATGATCAATTCTGTGGACGTATTTCAAAAGATAGACCGACAACGCTTTTGCAAAGTATCTAGCACGTGGAAACTCACGCGTTGCGAGCTTCACAACGCGATGCGCGATTTACAAGGCGTTGCGAAGGTCCACAAGGCCTAAGGGTCATAACGTATTGCCGCAACGCGTTTGGCGACAAATAGCAACGCGTTGCGACATTTCGGCAACGCGTTTGCCCGGTCGGCCAATTAGAATGAACAATTTCTGTGCCGTATTTCAAAGATGACCGACAAGCGTTGCAAAGTATCTACCAACGCGTTGTGAAACTCACCGCGTGGCGAGCTTCACCACGCGTGGCGATTTACAACAACGCGTGCGAGGTCCACAAGCCATAAGGGTCCAAACGGTTTGCCGCAACGCGTTGTGATAAATTATCAACGCGTTGCGACTTTCGCCCAACGCGTTCCGGCGTCGGCCAATCAAAATCATGAAGTTCTTTGAACGTATTTCCAAAAAATATATCCACACGCGTTTTCGGCAATACGTTAGACCCTTATGGCCTTCACAACGCGTTGCAAGCCTCAAACGCGTTGCGAGCTTCACACAACACGTTGTAAACCTTTGTACGCGTTTTGAAGGTACAGGGTCATAACGTATTGCCGTAACGCGTTGTGACTTTCTAAAAACGCGTTGTGAAGTCGCTAAACGCGTTGTGAGAATTATTTTTTGAAATACGTCACAAAAATTCATGATTTTAATATGGCCGACAACACCCGCAACGCGTTGCCGAAATGTCGCAACGCGTTGTGACCTTTCTCACAACGCGTTGCGGCAATACGTTATGACCCTTATGGCCTTCACAACGCGTTTGCAAGCCTTCACAACGCGCCGCAAGCCTTCACAACGCTTTACAACTTGTACGGTTGTGAAGGTATGAATGGTCAATAACGTATTGCCGTAACGCGTTGTGAAGCTTGCAACGCGTTGTGAAGCTCGCAACGCGTTGTGAGAATTATATTTTTTGAAATACGTCACAAAAATTCATGATTTTAATTGGCCTACCCCGCAACGCGTTGCCGAAATGTCGCAACGCGTTGTGATAAAGTAGCAACGCGTTGCGACATTTCGGCAACGCGTTGCGGCAATACGTTATGACCCTTATGGCTTGTGGACCTTCGTAACGCGTTGTGAAGCTTGCAACGCGTTGTGAAGCTCGCAACGCGTTGTGAAGCTCGCAACGCGTTGTGGAGGTTTGCAACGCGTTTCAAAGTATCTAGCAATGCGTTGTGGTCTATTTTTTTTAAATACGTCACAGAAATTCATCATTTTGATTGGCCAACATCGCAACGCGTTGCCAAAATGACGCAACGCGTTGCTACTTTCTCGCAACGCGTTGCGGCAATACGTTTGGCCTTTATGGCTTGCGATACACGTGCCAAATATCAGCTCTACATGTATCGTATACGTCAAAGCACAACGAAACGCATGTAGTAATATAGGATTCAGATCTCGCACTTCAGCACGTGTAACCTATGACTCGCAGAACTTACAGTGAAAACTTTCAGCATCATACATATCAAATTTCAGATTTTATTTGTCAATCAATCAAACATCAATAATATAAAATTGTAACAGTAATTATAATGTTGTATAATTATAGTATACACAAACAGAATGATAATTATAATATACAGAATGATGTTGTAAAGAGAAATGATAATATAGAATATCAAATTATCAGTTTTATACATAATAATGTAACAAGAATGAAAACAATGGTAATAAACACTTCAAATTTATATAATTTACAATTTGTTTAACAGTATAATATGTACAAAATGTTCTCCCAATTAGCGTAAGATGGCTTTCAGGGGTTTCTATTGGGAGGACTGCATGCACCCCTGATTGCCTTAATTTGAAGAAAACTATGTGGGTATAGTCAGGGACAGAATTAGGTGACCAATTGCGCGTTAGACCCTCCCAGGGTCTGTGGTATAAACGACTGGTAATGGAGCCTAATATCCCTCTGAGTCATTTTGATATTTTGAATTTTGTTAATCAGTGGACAGGTAGGTTCGTATGAGGGCGTATGGGCGGCCATTGGGGTCAAAAAGGTAGCAGCGCAGTATTAAAAGGACCGATGCCCAAGGATGCAAGGAGGGCCCAGCCAGATTTTTTTTTTTTAGGATTTGGATTTTAGTTTTTTTATTTGTTTTGTATATACATTGGATGCATGGTGTTGGTGAGTGCAATTTCAAATAAATAAGTTTGATTTTATGTTAATTGAACCTACTGTGCCCTGAATCCGAAGACAGAGCCGAGGCTGTGGGATAGTTTAATTGCGCGTATGTCAAGATTTGTCAATCAACGGGGCGCGGATTGTGATTGGTTTGAATGTATAGTAAGGGCGGAGTTTGTTCGAACAAAATATGATTTAAAATGTCAAAAAATAACCTATTTGAGTCGGTTTTTCGACTCACGGACACAATAATTCACGTAAGTAAACTTTATGTTGTAATAGTTTTGAATGTTCACAGATTATTCTTTACGCCGACATTTGTTCTTCACCGTCAAACTACGTCAGATGCGTAAATTGGTTGTCTTATTCTGTCCCTGTGTTGTCGTGTGTCTATGTGTAGTGTGTACGTGTGTGTGTGTGCGTGTGTATACCGAATAGGGGTCGAGGTAATTAGACCATACGCGCTATCACTAAGGAAACTATAGAATTTCGCGGCTCTCGGCTTTCGAGCTCGCTATATTCAATATAAGCTGTGGTCCGCCCAGCCTATCTTACAACTTGACCTCACATGACCTTTGACCTTGGCACGTGACATTTGACCTCATCTACAAATGAGGAATCCATATTGCACCTATGCCTCAAGTTTGAACTTCAACTTCTCAATGTAGGTCAATTTTACATTTTTATCCTATTTTCAACTTGTCCTCACATGACCTTTGACCTTGGCACATGACTTTTGACCTCATCAACATATGAGGGATCCCATGCTGTACCTATGACACAAGTTTGGTTCCAATTGAACTCCAACTTTTCAATTGAGGTCAATTAAAAAAAATAACATTTTAGTGACACACACATATACACACATACACACATACACACGCACAACGGACTGCTAAGTGGTCCTGCCAGCTACGGCTGGCGGCCCACATGGCCCACAACAACGACAAGCAACGACGCGACCGGGTCGTTATCACTTCTTCTGAACGGGGGAAATGCGTTTCCTCCCGAAAAGGAATCGAAAACATTATTCGGATAGTGGTCCTGAATAGTAGATAGAAATAAAAATAGTTCAAACGTTCGATTTGTGCTGGTACTAAAATTGCTATTCCGATTTGTATCAAAAATGAATCAATCAATAACCATTAATATATTATCGGTGGATCACGAAAATAAATACGCAAAATACCTTTGTACTCAAGTTATTATTTTTAACACGTGTATTATGTGTCTTTTGATTTTTTTTCTAAAATGGTTGGTTCTAACAACGTTCTAAGGCCATGTTTAGATTCAGTGGATAATTTCCTTTGAGGAAAGGTACACTTTTATATGGTTTCCTATGATATTTAAGTGTTATGGGCATAAAACCTCTCTGACAGTAATAATATACGACATTGTAACCCTTTGGGACTATAGTCTCTCATATATCAACAATTTTCACTTTTTTTCTCCAAAAATGTCAAAATTATGCATTTCCATGACCATAATCGGAATCAAAATAATAAAAAAAAATCATTCTTAAACAGCTGTGAAAATGTAAGCAATTTCATTGGCTGATGCCCGGGTTCAATTCGATTAATTGAACCCAGGTAGTACGCGCTGCGTATTGAAGTTATTTTTAGGTTGAAGCGCTCGCATTATACTACGTTTTGCTACTTTCGCGCTCGCCTGCCAACGTTGCGGTCTCGTTGCGTATGATCGTTGCGTTCATCGGGTTGTTCGATTGTTCTCACTGGGTGATGGCAGTCCTTTCGCGAAATTGGGTTAAAGATGACCTTAAACGATAATTGCTGTTTAAAAATGAGAATAACGGCCGAGTTCTTCCACGCAAAAATAATGGTGTCGCCGGTTTCAATTCGTCGTAAAGAGAGTACCGGTTCCCAAATCATACCTTTATTCTCTAATTCAAATTGTTAAGAGGCGGATTCAAAACTTACCAGCCGCTTTCAACTGTTGGTTCATGCCGGTTGAACGGTGTTTAGAACAATAGAAACCATTCCAACCGGAAGACCGGGCGCAACCGTTGGTTGATTTTGAAGCGCTGTTCTGTACTATATTTTAACGCTGTGATGTTTTTTACCGCTTCAGGTAGTTTTACCGATTAAAGGAGCATAAGGGCAGGAAAAAAAATGACACTAATGAAAAGGACCCTTACGACATATCACTTCCACCAGTTTGCAAACAATTTGGATGTTACATTCTGTAAAAACAGTAAAAACAGGAAGAGTTCCGGGGGTGCGTTTTGGTGGCAATTTCTGGAACAAGATGCTGACATTACTTGCCAGCATTTACCAACCTGAAAAGCATGTGTTCCATCACTCACAGACCAATTGCTAATCCCGCTAATCCATCTTTCACTTGCAGATCAATCTCTTACTACAAGCCTAAAGTACAATGGCCTGAATTCCCGTCTAAATGCTTTGAATTGTGTCGCAAAACATGCTAGATCACTGTAAATTCTTCAGGGATGTGAAACTTGCTTTTCTGTTTGAGAAGAATCAAAGATTTTTAGAAAAGGTTTTACTTTTTCTAATATATTAGATATTATTTACCCAGATTCTGAAATAACTGCCATATGATTTACTATCATTTTGGCTGAAATTCAAACGAAACCCGATGTTGACCAAAATGCACATAAGGGTTTTATATATGCACTGGGGCCACTTTTACCACATGTGGTTTGCATTTTGACCTCTGAGGTTACATTGAGGTTTTCTTCCCGCCAGCGACGATATATATATATTATTATATATATATATATATATATAATATATATATAGGGTGCGTATAGGTAGTCTATATATAGATAGTGGATAGATATTTTGGTGACATACTGTATTGTATTAAGTAATCATGTTGAAATTAATCAGATAAATGATGAGGGAGACTGGAAAATATGAAACTTACAATGTGTTGTCAATAAGCATGACTTATCTGATTGACCTAGTTCTAAATGGGCTAGTGTGTGAAACTTCCCTGAAAAGACATGTCCATAGATGTTGCAGCAGAAGACAATATGAGCACAGTGTCTTATCTTTTTCATTCTAAGAACTGGATAGAGGTTCTTTGTTAACCTATAAGAAGCAAGATTGCACACCTGTGTGAATCAACAAAGACTTTGTTGTACTTGCATGTCAAAACTTCGAGCACAGGTGGGGACTTCCTTTAAAACGTTTCGCGAACGAAAGATGACGAAATGTTTGTCCTGTCTCCGCGTGTTTTTGTTTCCTCATGGGAAATTTTGTTAATGCAAATTCCTGTTGCAAGTCCTTTCTCCTTGCCAGTTGACAGAGATTTCACCGAGTGTAGAACTCTCTCAAACGAATGGAGAACTTTCCTAACATTTGATATATAATCTGATGTTATTTAGACAATTCTGGAAAGTTGCTAGAATTGTCATAGCTGCCCAAATTTGTGTGCCTTTGAAAAACAAAGGTTAACATTAGAATTCCAGCAGGATTGTGTCTCTTTAAGACAGTGCTGCCTCTACCAAGAGTTCACCTTAATGCACTGAGTACGCTTTTGGACTATTGTTACGCCAACTGCAGTTTATACCTTCCAGTAGTTTCAAGTCTACAGTTTACAAATTATCGGCCGTCTAACGAAAAAGGACTTTGCGATAACGCGACGTTGAACTGTCCAGCAATAAATTGTGGTCTCCAAGATTATGTTCACCTGAGTTCTACAAAACCCTGGTGCGCACCCAACAAGAACTTTGAGAACTGTATAATTTATGAGATGTGTGTGTTTAATTTTGATTTTTTTTTAAATAGTAAGAAGAAATAATAATTTTGGTGCATTGTTAAATTGTTAATTTTGTATTTCGTGATTGATTAGATTTCATTTATGTATTAAATCATTACTTTGAATTTACAGCTTGGTCAAGTCAATCTTCTTACAAATTAGTATTGTGAATTTTGTTTTAGAACCACGGGAGGTTGAAGTAACGTTTCGTACAGAAAATTGGGGGCTCGTCTGGGAAACAAATTCGTAAAAATTTTTTTTGTAGCACAATTGTTTTTGAAAAATTTTGTTAACTGTATGAGTCATTTGGTAATTACCAATTTTGTTGTAAAATTTTTCAAATTAAAAGCCTGACTGGTATGTTTGACCATTAAGAAAGGTAATCTTTGGAATTTCAAACTTAATTGAGTCAGTGTCAACCATAACTAGGAAACAAATTATCAAGAACTTGATAATCCAAACACATGGGTAAACGATGAAGTTTGGGATCAATCATTTAAGTGGAACAAATGAAGATTCAAGGCAGAGAAGAAGAGAGATTAGAGTTAGAGAACATGAACAATAGAATCCAAGGAGAGAATCCAATAGAAATTGGAAACCAAAATATACAGGCATATAAGGAGGTTAGACAGAAAGGAAATAGAAATTGCAATTGAACTAAGAAAAATTTAGTTTTGCAACAAAGAAAAGAGTGAATATCTACTGCCGTCTGGTTTTTGATGTAGCCCGTCACATTAGGCTTGTACCCAAATTTATGAAAGTGAAGTGGATAATATTTCATGCACTTCGAGAAAAGTGCCACAAAATTAAAATGGCCAACCAAGTTGGACTATGGCACTCACTCTAAATTGATCTACCTCGCAAAGCAAATTTTCCACGAAACCGTGGCAGAATAGCATCCCCTCACCCCCCACACAACAAACCTACGGAAGTGTGGAAAAACAAATCCGATCTTATAGTAAAACCAAACTAGTGAAAAATATGAATCAAGTTCAGGGAGGGCCTCTAATCTGGACCAGTCACTACCACCTTGCACGTATGCAAAAAAAGGGCACCTTAGTTGGTTTCACAGTGTGGAATTACATGATAAACCTAATGCATGCATAGTACCAGAAAGACAAACCAAAGAAATGCCAAAACAAACATGTCAAAACAAGTTGAGAATTGAGTTAAGAATTCAAACCTTTTGTCATACCAGACATGTCTCCCCTCACAGATGATGAAACTAATCCACGACCCATCACTGTCATGCGTGACACAGTTTTGCTCAACTTATTAGTTCGGAAGATGCAACCCTTTTCAAAAAAATTCGTCAACACAGACTGATGTACGATTAAAGGTGTGTGGATGGAGTTTTTCCAAAAGTGCCACTCCATCAAATTAACTTGAAATCAGACCTAGTTTCTGGAACCGTCACTATAAGGGTTAGGTCAAATTGCCAATCGCCGGTGTGTCCAGGCTACTGGGAAATGACTTAGCTGGAGTTAAAGTAATAACAGAATCCAATTGGTATCCACAAAGCCTTGTGTCAAGGATGAATGTGAAGCGGAAAATAATCTTTTCCCTGCCTGTGCCATTCCAAGGCTATTAGTAAACCATCTCCAAGAGAGATAACTTCTTTAGTTGAAATCACACAAACAAAGAAAAAAAAAAAAAACAAAAAAACAAACCACCAAAAGAAACCAAAAGAAAAGACTGACATCTTCTAGATTTGGGGATTATACCTTTTCTTCAAGTATTAATAACAGTTCAGTATTAGGTGGAGTTATAGATTGTAATTCTGATCCGCATCACAAAAAAACCAGCGATCGGGAGGCAAAGAAAAGATCCACAAACTCACTGAATTTATTGAAAGGTCCATTGCCCATCACAGGAAGCTCAAAAAGGTTCCTGTGTGCTTTTTCGAAGAAATGTCATTTTGATGAGAAAGTATAGACCTCCAGATGTTTCAAGCTGAATGACGGAAGTGTGTACATCAATAGTTTAGCCTCACATTTATCAGAACGAAGTAATCATTCTTTTTTCAATTCAATTCAAATTAGTTTTATTAGCATTATGCATTAGCCAATCCATTACATAATGATACAATTAATTTACAGTTATATTGGAAAAATATCGACATATTTTAGAGAGGGGAAAAATAATATACAGAAGGTTTGAAATGGCATGATATCAAATGCAGGGAGGCCAGTAATAGTCTTATGGACTTTGCACATGACCCCACCAAAGTATAAATGATTATGATTATAAGTTATTATGGACAACATGACAAACAAACAAACAGACGATACACGACGAGGACATTGACAATTATTGTTTTTAACAAGATCAGGGGCAAGAACATGGTGACGTGGCTAACCAGTAAGAAACGATGAAAGAGGAGGATAAAAAGGTATTGCCAATTATTGAGTGGTCAACATAGAAATTGAGGGGAATAATACTGATGACATGTTTATGGCTGATAACAAAAAAAGTTCAATTTAATATTTATTAATTAACTCTTGTTTAGATTAAATTTAAATCATTAATGGTTTTAGAGTTTATGATACTGTTACAAGTGTGGTTCTCCTATTTTGGGGACCAGAGTATTTTACTGTTACTTATTTAGGTTTAGTGAGGGTTTTGTTGTGATGTATTTGTTTGCATTTCTGGTGTTTTATATGTTGTATATCA